>NW_019091404.1:1842408-2008526 GCF_001949145.1 Acanthaster planci | reverse complement strand
ACTGTTTCATGTGCATAATTGTGCAGTAAACCAAATGAAGTGAAGAGGACTGCACAAAGGACCCTGGGTCATTTTGTGCTGGCAGTCTACTGTGTACACACTGAACCTGTGCATGTTTGAGTTCCATATAGAAACTACATGCTCACCAGTGACTGTGGGCATTTGGGCACATTTGTGCTGTAAAACCATAGGAGGGTTAAGGCAAAGAAATGTGGCAATGGTTTCTGAAAATGAGCAGAGAACTTCCCTCAAATGATGTACTTTGGGGTATCCAAATCTTTGTCTTTGCTCCACTGGAAATAGGTAGGTGACAAAAGACATATCCGCAGCTCTGGAAGCCCATTTCAGACTCAGCTCTTGCATGATATTATGACTGGCAACCACTTTTGCTGAGCATGATGTATTCTGTGTGCTTTAACAAACTTCTGTGGTTAACAGTTCTGTGGAACTGGACCGCCTCGTGGGTGGCTTGTCTTTACCTTCGTCTGATCCCTCCTCTTCTTGATCGCTCTCTTCGTCATCTTCTACTTCCTCTGCCTCATCATCGAGCCACTCCCCATCATCGCTCCATCCCCCGTCGCTTCCTTCCCCGTCACTGTCCATCTCCGTCACAGGTTTCTTGGGGGTGCTCGAGGCTTTTTTCTCCCCTTTTGATTGCTGCAGTTTCAGTTGTTGCTGCTGCGGCTTTCTGTTCTGCACTTGCTTCTGCTTGTTCACCTGCTGGTGCTGTTGCTGGAGTTGAGCCTTGCCGACCCTCTTGATAATCCTGCAGATGTTTTGTGTACATGGAAACGGAATGATTCATTTACATGTACATGTTGTAGTTATGGAAATTTGGAATGTCACATACCAGTGGACACCAGGCAACATATTTGTAGAGCCAGAAATGTGGTGTCTGGTTAATAGATTCTTCTTATGATCAACTAATTCAACTCTACCTTTGTCGAGATCGACGCCCCAATCGTTTCTCAGTTTCATCTGTTATAAGTAAAAAATTTTAATATGATTGAAAATAACAAACACAAAGCATGCAATACATTACTGAGAAGGCGACAAACTCGTTCTACAAGATGCTGATTACTTTGATACATTTAAAGATACGATTAGAACGATGTAAAAATTAAAGCGGTTTTCTCCCAACAATGTATATTGGTCCATATAACTTTCTCACCTTGGCTTTGAAGAAATTTCGGCATTTCTGGCGCTCCTTGTTTCTTCGATTTTCTACCCGGTCCACGTTTGCCAAGTTCACTCCGATCTTTCTTTCTTCCCATGCTGAAAAGTGTTTCTGTTCCCTAAAAATTTCAAATGTTGTATTTGGTTAAATTTTTTAGAATTCTCACGTTTTAAAATCCACAAGCATGCACATGCGATTTCAACACGTGCAACTTACAGTTTAGCCGGATGCCCACTTGTAAGTTGAAAATTATAATGTACTGTTATTTGTTAGGGTGCAGGTACCGCTCCACCCGTCTGTACAAAATGGCGTCGCTCAGTTGGACCGAGATCGTGCAAGCTCAAAAGGAGAACAGGCGAGAATTGCTTCTTAATGGTCCTCAGATCGCACAGCGAATCGTCCGGTCAGGATTAGATCGTACACTGTACTCACTGGAGCTCTTGAACTATTTAGAAATTGCCGACGCGTCGCTTCCAGACCTGTCAGAAGACATCGGCAAACTCGTGAATTTGGTGAATCTGGTTTTGCGTGGCAACAAATTGTCAACACTGCCCTCAGCGGTAGGAAACCTGAAGGTGCTCCGTCTGCTTGATGTCTCCAGCAATGTACTGAAGACTTTACCAGACGAGTTGGGGGAACTGTCTGAGTTGCACACACTTGATGCCAGCCGGAATGACTTGGAAGGTTTGCCAGAGTCGATCGGTAAACTTCACCGCTTGTCAGTGCTGAATATTTCAAGTAACAAGATAGAATCGTTGGAGCCCTTATGCACTGGTCAGTTGCTGCATCTCAGTGAGCTTACTGGAGTGAAAAATGCCATCACTGTTATCCCGGATACCATTAGCCATCTTCAAGCCTTGAAGAAGCTTGATCTCAGCTCGAACAAGATCGCAGAGGCCCCGGCATCACTCGCTGATTGCACCAAACTGAAGGACGTGCTGTTGACAGAAAACCCATTCCGCGATCGTCGCCTTGGAAAACTTGTCCAGCAGTCGCGGGGCACCAAAGCCACCTTGGATTACATCCGCACCCATGGGACCAAGAAGTCGGCACCAGAGGAGAAGCCGGCAAAAGCCAAGAAGAAGAAAGGACGAAAGAAGGCGGCGTCTACCGGCAGTGACCTCAGTGAGGACTTGGACAAATTAATGCTGCGGGTTCTGAACTTTAAGGACTCGTCGGATGGGGGCGTGGAGGTTATTGTCAAGGAGGGCGTGGCCAGTGTCAGGCCCTTCATTGTGTGCTGCATACTCAGGGATGTCAACTTCCAGAAGGGGACCCGATTCAAACGATTCATCACAGCTCAGGTTGAAAAGCCCAGTTGAATTTAATACACCTTGGGCTCGATATCACATGACTAATAAATTTTAAAATGACTCCAACAATGCTTAATTTAAAACATATGCATCCCCCTCTGAAGATAATTGCAGATCTTCCGCGGTATTTGTTGTAACTATATGTAAACTTATAGTTTTGATTTACAGGAATGAAAGATTTCAGAATTAAGATTCAGATTTAGTGGACTCTCCTTTTTGGAACTTCTTGATTCAAAATACTGTTTATACATGCAGTTCAGTGGTAAAAACAAAGTTGAAATGTCTCACCTCTGAAATGTTCACAGTGCATTTATATATTTTCCTAATGGAGTGTTTAGATATTCACCTTTGTCTGTTTCTGCAGAACAAGTTACATGATGGACCACTGTGTGCCAAACGAACCAAAGCCACTATTGCCACCCATGACCTCAGTCTTGTCAAGTTCCCGCTCACCTACGAAGTCAAAGAGCCAGCAGAAATTCAGGTCTGATGTTTCCCTGGAATTTTTGGCAACTGTCTTGGCATGAAAAATTACAACACTTTGCCACATCATTTTTGAACACCAGCTTGTTTTATTGAGGTTTTACGGTACATTTTATGTCTCGATTCTTGGTCAGTTATTTTGTTTCAGTGTTTGTCTTTCCATCTTTCCAGTAGATCACTCCCCTCGGTCGGAATAAGTGTACATCTGCAGATGCATTAATGACCCAGCTCCGTAAGGAAGCAGACGACTTGCGCAAAGAGAGCAAACGAAACACAGTCTCTGGCATTCACAAGTGAGAAACTTCGTTCCTTGTTTGAAGAAAACTGGTCTATTTTGTAAATGAAGCTACCTGCTTGCAAGGGAAATCAAACAGCAAACTTAAGTGCTTTAATTTGTAGCAGTAATGGGTTAGCTGATGCCAATCACTTCTCAGTTTTAAAGATTGAGACTTCAGTTTTTGGCAGAATTACAGCAGTGACTAGCAAAACTTAACATAACCCTAGAGGTATTCTGCATCCTCGAAAGTCTTTTTAAAAGTGAATATATTTTCAGATTTGCCACAGTTGTGCTCCAACAATGTTCATGGTGAAGGATATGTTGGTTTTGCAATTTTGCATGACTGCAATTGTACTGACATTCAAGTGGGGACTACTAGCATCAAATGGAATAAAAACATGAATAAAACGTCATCTTTTAAGTTCCCTTTCCATCTGCTTGGTGCTTCCCTTATGCAGATATCTGGAGTTGCTGGATGGACACCAGAAGTATCCTTGTCTTTGTGATAGAGAGGGTCAGGTGATCTCCTTTCCACCAATCACAAATGCTGACATAACTAAGGTGAAGGTCAACTTCTCCCTCAAGTCACCTTTTTCACAGCACAGAAGCACTAGGGTGTGTCCAAATTACTTGGGCGTGTCCAAATTACTTGGGTGTGGCTTGAAGGCTTGGAAATACCTTGGGTGTGGCTTGGAAATACCTTGGGCGTGGCTTGGAAATGCTCATTAGTCTATGGCTGTGGCTGCAACCGTTCCCCATAGAGATGTGTGTAAATTCATGCCACAGCCGAGTCATTCAGACTAAGGCTGAGCATAAACAAGCTGAAAACCTGTTGCAAGCTCAGGTACTTTCTCAGTCACCGCAGGTTGGTTGGATTTCTTACAGATTTCCCGCTCCAGCGATCACATCCTCATTGAGGTGACAAGCTCCACCGATTTGGCCGTGTGCAAGAAGGTCATGGATGCCCTGCTCCAGCGTAGTGCAGAGATCCTCCTGGATAGCCCAGGGACAGGCACCGCAGCATCTGATGACCCTGATGAGGATGTGAACCCGGGACCAGCAGACGAGGCAGCAGCTGCAACTGATTCTGCCGGAGGGAGGGAGGTTGGAGGTCAGAGGTCACTGGTTGTGGAACAGGTCCGGGTCAGTGGAGTGGAGGGTAGCCTGAAAGTTGTGTATCCCTCACGCACCGACCTGCAAGACATGACGGATATAAAGGTCATCAGGTCATAGGTTAGCTATCATGTCATTATGCAACAAGTTGTCACTAGGACTCACAAAGTGGCAAAGCTAATTTGTCTAAACCTTGTCCGTTGCCAAGACGTACTTTATGCTTCACAACTCGAGGCCTACTAAGATACCCTATGTCTAGATAACGGTAAAATAGTGACAGTGAGTAGATTGTGGATGTTGAATCTGTGTTTAACGGTGATTGCCTCCACCATCATGATGGATTGAGGCCAACCATATAAATTGCCAACGATTGTTCCTTGCCGATTTCGAGAAAAAAGGATTTTTCTTGAGGCCGGTACAGTATTATTTAAGCTTTACTAAAATGTAAATTTTACTGAAGATTCATTTTTGCAGCATGCATTCACAGTTACAAAAGCGCAGAAGATAAGATGAAGGCAGCCCTTTTAACTTAAGTTAGTACAGTTTTGCCTGAATCCTTACGTTATATCAAATATAACAAACCAAGTACATGTAAATGCATGATTAAAGAATTGTATAAGACATGCAAATAGCCAAGCTTTGCTGCTGTTGGAATCTAAGAACCATATTCAGATATTTTATAGGGTATGTGATGGGTAGATTAGTTTATGTTTGTCTTGTAAATGGCAACAGTTGATGAATAAAATGCTAAAATGCCCCACTGGTTTCTGGTGTGAGCAAGGCAAAATCATGGAGCATGGAAATACTTGTAGGTGTGATGTTCAGATTTCATGAAATTCAGACTCAACGGCTGTATTGTACCTGCTGAAGTAGTCAAAATAAGTCATAGGTGCAACTTCAGTCCAAATGCAGATTCCCCAGGGGTCGAACTTTATTTGACAGTGTCTCCTTCAACTATTCGAAAAGAATAAATCGGAGTTTAAGACCCTTGGCAACATTTTGTGGTGGTTGGTTTTATGAGTTTATAAAAACAAAGACGAGGTGGTAGGACAGTTGCCCGCTTGTTAGTGTGCTGTGAATGTTTCTTTGCATGAGAATTCGCCAAAATCTACTCCCACCTTGAAGTGTGCGACTTGGAACAATGAGGGATTTCCTGAGACAATTATGACTGCTTGGTCAGTCGACAGATTGAAATAATTGAATTAGGTGCACTCTGTGGTGTTTACACGTTTGAAAACAGTAGTGTTGAAAACAATATCTGAAAGACAACTCGAAACATATGTAATTGCTTTGTACCTTATCGAATAAAATGAAATTTTGTGGACGTAAAGTAACTTACAAACCAAGACTCTGTCAAGATAATGATTACGATTTGAAGTTCGGTTGATGCTTACTGTGCACTAACGCAGACGAAACCGCGCCGCATTCTTTTTTAGTCTACAGTATTTTTTTTTCAATGTTTTCGGGAAACTACCATTTGAGATTGTCTTTTTAAAATGTCGTTTTGTTTAAACTTTCTTCCAGCCCCATTGTTGGACTGGTGTAGCCCAGAGTAGGAGTCAAGACAAGGGCCAGAAATACATGTAACACCCGTCCCTTCAAAAACTGGAAATTTTCACACTTTTTGAACTCAACGTTTTCTGTGATCATGATAACTTTGTCCATGTGCTTGTGAAATACCTTTCTTTCAACAATCATCGAACTTGCATTTCACTTTTTCCCGAGCGCGTGTTAAAGGATTAGTGCATTAGATTGAACCATCGTGGAAGATGCATGTAGGAAATAATCTGCCCATTGCTTGATTGCTTTAACAAGACAACGTCCGCAGTCCTGGGCAAAACCATTAGCCTTGACCATAATGCCCGGTAGGCCTGGTCAACAGAGAGTTATCACTCACTACTAACCAATAGAAACCTGTGACCTTGTGAGGTGCCTTGTGGGATTGCCCGGACCTGGGCAAGTGGACGCCAACTGCCCAAAACACGACCGCGACGAGGTAGCCTCGTCGTCTGTTAAAAGCATTTTTTTTTGGTCTCACAGGATGGATTCGGATGATCACTCTGGAAGTCTGTCTTAATGATTTTTTAATGAAAAGAAACCTCGGGAAAAAAACCCGGCCAGGAAGGGATGCATCTTTAGAGGCAGACACGCGTACGTCTGCATCTTTTCTCAGAACAAACGCAAAATTCCAATACAAAAATGCATCCGTGTTATATAAATAGCGCCCTCTTTTATAGCGATTCAGCCTGTAGCTCCGTGCACGTCCACCTACATAAAATAGGCCTATCAATTCACTGAAAAAGTTATAAACAGGTACTAATATGCTACATATTTTGGTAATTCGCGGTAAGTTTGTTTCACAAATAAGATTCGAATTTTTTCAAGAAACTTACGCTATGCTTTGCTACACACTGTGGTCATTAACTTGTCGTATCCATTACACTAAATCTACTGCATGTTTTATTAAAATTCACAGAACTGGGGAGGAAGATAGCTTAGGAAAATTATGAGCGCGTGTCCCTTTAATGACCCTTTGGGGTCATGATAACCCACACGAAGGTCAGTGATCATTCAGTCACGTTCGTTCCGCATGAACTCATAGTCAACGGCTGCTTCATGTCGTACATTTCGTCTATATGTGAAACGCATATATTTTTTAAAGACAGGTAGACTAACGTAAACCTGCAAAGCCAGAATGAAAAATAGCATACGAAGAAATGGGCTTCCAACTTCCGTTTTAACCATTTGATGTTACTTTCAAAATTCCAAGACAGCACAGTTCTGAAGTACTCAGGCTGAACCTCAGCTCAGTACTGTAACGTATACGTTGCTCTTCCAAAAGCAAGTCGATACGCATGCTCAGGACGTTAAAATCGTGGAATTATGGCAGGAAGAATACAGAATTGTTCCATTCTTGTAGGCTGTTCAACGAAATACCGTAGGACTGACGACACAATTCTTTCATGATTACCTGAGAGCTTGATTGATGAAGTTCTTATACAGTCCTATTTGAAGCATGTAATAATCCTTTTTTCTGTCATCTTATGCACAAAATGTAAGGAAGACGTACTGATTGCTTTGTAATCCACTCCTCAAAATTGATAATCAGGCCAGGGTTGAATGTACATGTAGACGCAACCGAACCCAGGCTGTGCCTAGCGCAGAAAATTTGGCGGTCTGCACTGAAAATCTGACGTACGACCTCGCTTGACATCAGAGTGTGCGACGGTTTCTCGTTTTTCGAAGTAGCTAGCACATACATGCTTATTAGTACAGCTCACTTGAATTGAGTACAAATGCAAGGCTCAATCGCTTCCAAATTGTGAGTGCTATGATATTTGTTGGTGCCTAAGGTTCACGGAACCAGCGAAACGGCATTCAATCCATGATTCCAATCTTCTCAGCATGATTGTTTACCAGGCCCCAGATATGAGTGGAAAGGAAACGAAGATAATTTGTTCAGAGTTCATCAATCGGTCGCGGCAAGAACTGTCAACCACGGGGGAGAAATATAACACTTACAACAGGCATCGTGAACATTTAGGCCCAAAGACTGAACCGATGCAACATCCTATGCGCAGTTTAGAATAAATTAAAACAGGTGTTCGCTTGATGATGAGATGCTGTTGAACTTGTCACAGATGTCAATAGCAATCGATATGGAAACAAAATATCGAGCCAATGTTTGGACAGCGGTCTTTGGAACTGCAAATTTCCGGTCTCAGCAGCCCAAATTTATGTCTTATTGTGTATGCGAAACCTGCAGCGAGCAGTGAGTTGAATTTCATCATGCACAAAACCGGTAAGGTTGATATCAGTGTTGGAAAGCATGAGGAATGTCACACACTTGAAAATGGATCGACATATGGTCAACTTGGATCGGCGGATACATTTCCATATCTAGGTTAACCTTTAAAAAACGGTCTTGGAGGCGGAAGCCGCATAAAACAGCCACCGACTCCCCCCCCCCATCTTTACGTTAATAGCTGTTCCTTGGAGCGGTCACGGGGATTGTCATGATCGCCGTGGTTGCAGTAATGCAATCAAATGGGTTTTCGCGCTCCTCCAATCACACACACTGTGGACCTCTGCACCTGTACAAAGGCGCAGGTTCCCGCGGGGTTCAACCAGAGTGCAACACCGCTGCGCTGACGTGCCGGGTTAATGTGTAATTTTTTTTTTCGCTCCTCCTCTTGTGTTTCCCTAAAACCCCGGGACCTCTGAACCCCTCATGCAAGCGCGCTCTCCATCCAGAGCAGTCGCCCAACCAGGCCCTATCGTCACTGGCTGGCAGCTATAAGCCACAAGTTCAGTATCACCCGTACCACCATCTGCCAACACGTACCCTACGCTATTGCGGTCACATCACAATTTCTACACTGTGTGGAGCACCATCTGCAAATGCCCAGCGCAGTCCTGTGTAACTGGACTGAAAAAACCCTGTTTCTTTCGCCGATTCTGTGTGCGGTTTGGTCCATTCAGGAATTTTCCTTGAAAGCATTCGCTTTCGTCTGTTGGAATTATACCTGGCTGATTTTTTTTTTACGGGGTGAGCGGCGACTTAAGTGTTGACAACTCCAGGCAGGTAAATTTGTCCGTTTTTATTCGAAGTATTTTGGTACGTGTGACTAACTGGTTTATTTTCGAACCGAAATTGGCAGATTTTTGGCGGCGTCTCTTGAGAGCTGGTGGCGAAATGGCGACTGCATTTGACGTCAGCGCTGTCGAAACATGGCTGCTGACGGTGGTCTTTGAGGCCGAAAGAGACAGATTTCTGGTTGCTTCGTTGTCTATTCTGTCTCAAAAGGATGAATTTTTGTTTCCATCAGCTTTAAAGACAAAGATGCTTCGATGAAAATGCCGTGTAGTTTTTTTAAAAAGGCCAAAATTTTTGCCAAGGACGGAAGAGTAATTTAAATCACTTTCTGTTCTATTGTGCCAGGCAGGATTTGTGTGAATTTCGGTATTAAATTAATCTAAAAAAATTGATGATCTTTTTTTCATTTTTCAAATGAAATTTACAATCTAAAAAGTTCACTTTTCTTGAAACAGTTTCATTTTATTACCATAAGGCTAATTACAGCCTGTTATACCAATTCTATATTGTGACTGAAATTTAAATTTGCAACAAATGATTATCTGAAGTTGCAGTAAAGGAAAATCAGCATTATTTTTGGCAGTTTGTGAAAAGATCTTGCTTGCCTCTCAAGGAGCACACTAGACGATCATCGTTCCCTTCCCGAAACTGTTTTTGTAAGCGTACTCTGGTTCCGCCACATATCCTGGTAAATGTAGGGGTTTTCCAGTGTTGATTTTGTGAAATATGTTCTCACCTTGATACAGATAATGTACACGACACCATCACGCGGTTACATTAAAGGTATCGTGACGACAGGAATAAAGGCCATTGAATTGGCTTTTGAGAAAAAAATAAGGTGAAATTTTTACCCTACGCATTATGTCGAAGTTGCGGTTTGTTGGTGCTCTACGTACATCTTAAAATTGAGTATAGTTTCAGCATATTTTCTGGTCATTTTTCAATCATAAATTATTGTGTTGTATGATCATTCACACTCACAGATATCTTGAAACATAATGTAAAAAAACGAGATAAGTATCTTCGTCAAATGACACAAACATAAAATTAATGTAAAAAAGTATCGAGTGAGAAAGACGCGAAAAGGAGCTAATGAAAAATCCAACCGATTTTGTAAAGAATAACCAGAAAAAACCACCCCCCCCAAAAAAACCACACATCACCCCAACTCGCTGTTGTAAAATTCACAACGCGTTGAATGCTTCAATGCTTCATTTTTAAATGCTTTGTAATGTATACAAAAACATTTATGGAAACGAAAAAATTGGCGATAGTTTTTACTTCACCAATAACTCGTTCTGCACTTGATGCCTTCGTTGTCATCGGACCGCTCGCATGAATTCGAAAATAAACCACAGAAGGACCTGGGATTCTTAAACTGTTCATTGTCTGGCACACGGCGTCGCAAGGTGAACAGGGCGAATGCCCTTGAGATAGCCTACCGTCTACAACGCGTTTTGGCCCGGCGGCCTTCCGAGCTCTGCTCGGCCGAAGGTCTTTTATACGACGCATTCACAGTGGAGGGGAACGGCCGGCCTTTCCTGTCATACCAAGGACTCGTGTAGTACGCGCATAGGAGCGAGGACCTTGTTTACTGAAAGACATAACCTACTCACCAAAGTCAAAAATATTTTGGTTTCAAAATTTGCTTTGTCTGGCAAAGGCTAATGAACAGGGCAAGAGTAATTTTAAACCACTGCCACTGACTGTTAATATGGGAAAATCTGCACTCGAAATGGGTGTAAACGATCTTAGGTGTACGTGCGATAAAAAACTGAAGCGCAGGATTTCTGAGCATTTCGCTGAATGTCTGTCTTGAAATGCTTGATGGGATATTTTTTCTATCATCGTATTCCATGCACCGAACGTGCTTGCGCGAGAAATTAATGCACAAACGGCGATGTCTTTGTGCCGGCGAGCGTGCCGCACAGTCGTCAAGTCGGTTGCTTTCAAGAATGCCCCGAGCAAACACGCTGAAAATCGTGTTTATGCATGAGACGCCACTGCACTATATAGGTAAAAAAAAGTAATAAAACAGTGTTTACGGTGGCTAGAACAAAGGGCTGCAAAGGAGGGAATAAATCTACACAACATTCCCATTCACATCAAAGCATAAAACACATGCTGTACAAGGTACGACTAGCACAAGAGGCATACTCATCACCAGAGGCAGGCTTATCACATACATGTACATGTACATGTATAATGAAGCCACAGGATTGGGTGCAGTTACATTTAAAGGTTTCCTACTAGGCTAAAAGGTCCCTGGCTCTAAATATGACGTCACATTAATGTACGGTAACTAACGGTGATTATGAGTTATAGGCCTATATGTAGTGCACACACATCTCCTTATCCCGAACTTCCCCATAGACCCACAGCTTGGACCAAATCCCCGCCACTCCAATATCCCAAAACCCCGCACGCCCCCTGTTCTTCCCCACCAGGCAGTCCGCCCTATGCACTCCACCATTTAACCTCCAACGGTGTGCGAAAAAAAAACCATGAATTGTAGAATTCTGTAAAAACAAGTCTTTCGTTGTCCTCACAACATAAAACTCTGTCTCTTCTACACTGTGTCAAAATTAACTACATCGAGTCGCATCTCGAGCCCAACACACATTAAGTTCTCAACTAGAGCACCGTGTGAAATTTCTTCTGCGAATCGCGACGGAAGCACTCTCACCAACAAAAGATATTTCACAGTGTTAGTGCTGGAAACTTTCAGCCACGCGGGTATCATCAAGGGAAAAAGTGTGACATGCAACTGACAACGTGAAGACGTGTTTACTAAAACATACCGGAGTAATTAGAAGTTCAACCAGCAATTTGGGCCAATTAATCAGGAATGAAACTTTACGACATGTCTGTGTGCAGGGTCCTTGCTGACGTGACCAAGGACCAACCAATCACCACAGACCTCGATTAACACTGTAGCATACTGCGATTCCCAAGGCCCTCCCCCTATTCATTCAACCTGAGAAAGTAGCTGTCTAGACATGATTGCGTAACAGCCATGCGCTGCCCATAACAACAACTCGGTGGGAGGGGGGGCACACACATGGAGAACCTCACGAACCCATTCACCTCGAAAATGTTCTGTTAATTTAATGTTCTGTCATGGTTGTTTCCAATGGTGGTGGCGCAAAGACAGGTATAGGGTGCCTACTGGCCGTGGTGGGTATTGTGCGGCAGGATTTGTGGGTAACAGAGAAAAGGGCTGGGACAGAGGTCCTGTTACATCACACGCGCCGCTACCCCGTGGTATCATCATTTAAATTGCTCGTGTTTCCAAGGACGCAGAGATAGGACAGAACGTTAGGAGCGACGCACGTACGCAACCCACACTCTTCGTGGCGTATCTCACAACAGTATTCAACACGCGCTGAAGGTGGTTGACCATTGCTGATGTCCAAGAGCTTGTCATGCATTTTATTTCTCCGAATTGGCTGGAGTGAAATCCTGGATTTTTTGTGAGATATTAAAAAAACGGAACAATGGGTCGCAAGGGCAGATATCTGGTGACTTTGGATCAGCAGGAAGGTAAGGACAGAACGACCGTGTCAAATTCGTGGACAGAAAAAAAAAACTCGAACAAACCAAAAAAGATGAAGTCTTGAGGCGTTTCTTGAACTTGAGGTACAATCGTGATCAGAAACTAATCATCTCATCGGTAAGGGGTAACTGGAAGAAACAGGCTTGAAGAAAACTTGCGGCGTCTGTTACTTTCGTTAAACGATTTGCTAGCATTTTCATTTACAATGTATATCCGCGTTGGGCATATGAATATTAATCGACGCCCTCCGCTCTCCTTTTCGTCGTTCTTTGAAGGCATTTTCTGGATTAACGTCTGTTTCATATCAAACGTGTGTGCATTTCTGCATTTTTAGTCTTTCGCAGGGTTCAGTCATTTTTGCATAAATTCTAGATACTCTTCTTATCCCATGCTCAAATACGTGTCAGCTAATCTTGCTGTTGATAGCATCATGATAATTTCTCACGCGATATTCGAGACAAAAAACGCGCCAAACCGACCGTTTCCCCGTGAGGCCAGCAGTACGGTATATTTCAACCATTCTATTTTAGACACCACACATCACTAGCGACGGAAGCAAATAGCAAAGTATTTCCGATGAACATGTGCCCTTTCAGATGACACCAAAATTGCAAGATTTAAATAATATTTAGACCTTTTATGTCGTTTAGATTTGGGATAAATCAATCTCCAATGCAAATCATGCCCGGGTCCATCAATATATAGCAATTGTGGTAACCGTCCTAGTACCCAATTATGATAACAAATTGCAAAATGACACTGCTGAAAAAGCTTTTTTGTTTCGCCCTTTCACATATTTTCCAAAAATTACAAAAAAATTCTCATTTGGTAGTCCAGGCATGAGCAAAAATAATTTATATAATTTTGATGCAAGACCTCTATCTATTTGAAGTAGGGCCTACATTTACTTCCGCGAATTCAGCACTACACTGACACCAACCAAGCGACCTTTTAAAATCTAAACTCTTTGGAAAACTAGCCTAACTCATCTTCCCACAAAATCGCTATTCATCTGTGACGAGTTTGAAACCAGATTTGTTTCATTATTTCATTTTCAACCCAAACCGCAATGAAAATATATGCCACAGCGTGTCTGCAATTACTTCATGAGCATCCCCCATGGCCAGAGTCAATATTTTGACGCTTTTTGGAGGACTGTTTTTCCTCGAATTTTCACAGTTGCTAATTTCCACCGGTGTTTTGCGGTAGGTTCACCAGTGCACATTGGGTACAATGGTACATGTACATGTACAGTACATGTACACACAAAGACACAGCGTGTTTTCGTTGGTCAGAACCTGTTTTCATGAAGCGCTGCCAACGGCGCGCAATCGGTTTACGGTTTGTGTCATTTAAAGGGGCGATCTGCCTTGCTTCTAAATGTTTGCCAGATTCCAGGTAGCGTGTTTTCTTCACGGGTAGTTTCTGTAATGCGTGTTCACCGTTGTTTGTCCAAGAACCTCACCACCACTACTGTAGTCTATTTTTCGACCAGCTTTTTGCTCTTCGAGGTAGCACGCCCATAGAAACCCCCTTCAAAAGCCATGTAATCTTCTGCTGTGGGCACTGAATTAGAGATTATTTTCGCGTTATAGTCATGGTGCATGTATTCCGTAAGGCCTTCAAAATTGTCAATTTACAAGTATTCATTTCTAATCGTAATAGTGGACTTAAACTTAAATTGTACTTTGAATTGCCCTCTGACGGGGTTAATAAAAAAAGATCTTTGGATAGAATGAAACAAACTTTTTAAAAAACGAAACTTCAAATTGGTTATACTTTTATTGCACTTTCAGGGAAAATTTTTTCAAGCGTGGAATAGTTGACACGTTATCATAGCTTTGATCAATCTTTGATAAAAGTATATCCTGCAATAAAATATTATTTATATAATATTTATATTTTTCTAAAGTCAGATAGGCATTTATTCTCTTAAATATAGTATCAATATCATTTACGGTGGATTTTTGTGGCCAAAATAGAAATACTTTATTCATGTCTACTGAACTCCAAACTTGCCGTCTCCTCTTTTATATTTGCTCTGTCACACAAGGGAGCAGTCGCCATAATTCACGTGCTTCACAGTCTGAACCGAATCTGAATCTAAAACTTCTTTCCCCATTTATTTCAAGGCCTCAGCCTTGAGTGATACTATTAAAAGAAAAAAGGAAATCTTTAATTTTTTTTTCAGTTTCCCATGCACCGAGCTGCTCATAATTATCGTTGCCCCAGATTTGCATGTCGGGCCTCTATGGATACGGGAGGTGACAACGGGTCACGTTGCCCGACGGACAAGGAAATTATGGGTTTGTTGAACTAGGAATGAAAGAGAAACGGGGCGAGAACTCGGTCAATGTGACAACAACAATGACATGACAACTGAAAATGAGAACTCACGAATACACGACTCGCTATCGCATCTTGGCAGGAGGTAGCGCTTTTGCGCGTGCGCAACGACTCATTTTTATTCAACCTTTCTGCTGTTGCACATTTAGAAACTGCTTTCATCTCGGAGAAATATAGTGTCGGCAGTTTGGTCTGTACTCACAAAAAAATTGAGCAAACACAAAGGCCAGTGCAGAAAGCAAAATAAAACAGCAAATTTTACTTGTCTGTTCCGTTTTCACAGGCAGAACCATGCAGCAACCCGAGGCCACACCGGTGGACAGACATAATGATACACGTAGGGAATATATACCGGAGGACCACCTGCCAACTAGTTTGTCCACCGCGGTGCCTAGCGGTCTTTCCCGGCTTCTGCAGGATTCTCCCACCGCTTCGCTGGCTGATCGACCCATCACCACCAGCGCCACTCCGGTGACTCCGCCCTCCCAGTCGGCTTCTCCCCGGCCTTTGATCGACCCCAACGCGGCCGGCACGTGCCCGTGCCGGACCCCCGTCTTGCTGGACATGTCGCGCTGCGAGCAGACGGATTTCGACCTCTTGGACTGGCTCAATAAGTCCGTCATGCTGGTCAAGACCGTGCCGGGCCTGTCTCCGTTGCCCCGGGCCGACCGAGCGCTGCTCCTGGCGGCCGCGTGGAAGGAGCTGGTCATCCTCTACATGGCGCAGAGCCAGTTTGACTTTGACTATCTAATCCCGCAGGGCGGCCTGGACGAACTGGCGCAAAAAATCTCGGGCCCCGGCTCGATTCCCGTTCGGCACGGCCAATGCTGCATTCACTGGAGCTGGATCGAGGGAATCCCCACCCTGCGGAGCGTGGAACAATTGAGGTTTATCCTTCACAAGTTTCGAGAGATCAGGCCAGACGACAAGGAGTACGCATTGCTCCGGGTGCTATTACTGTTTAATGCCGGTAAGTCTGACCCCCGTGTCGAAGTAAAGGTAACACGCCAAGTGTGAAAACAGATTTGCCCGCGCACCCATGATGAGACTACAAGAAGTCACTACCGCTAGCCAGTGATTACCATAAGCGCATGTGTTAGCTTTAGCCGCAGACGTAAGAAATAGTTAAAGTCTGGGACTGAAACTAAATGAATCAGGTGTTAAAACGGATCCCTTGGAGAAAATACAGTGTTATATTGGTATTTTACCATCTGTGTTGAATTAGTCATTGTTACGACAGCTGGAAACGAGCCATTTTCGAAAAAAAGTATAAGTTTGAGCACTGCAAAAGTGCATAGACCTTTGAATAATTTCTGCTACGACACTGCATGCCATTCTACAACTTTATTAAAGGATTCTATCTACGATCACGATTAGAGTGCATATGAGTGGAGTGAACGTGCCAATTCAGCCTCTGTTGAGGATTTGCTACTGACGATGGTATTTCCCTTCCTTCTTCTTTTCCAGATCTCCGTGGTCTGAGCAACTCACCGGCCGTGGAGGCAGCTAACGAACGAGTTCACACCGCGCTGATGGAGTACGAGAACGCCTGCTACCCGCGCGATCCTCTCCGCCTGTCCCATCTCCTCCTGCTGCTGCCGGGGGTCCGCGGATTCAGCGCCAAAGTCTTCGAGAACCTCTTCTACAAACACCTGACTCGAGACATGAACGTTGAGGGCGTCCTCAGGGACATGCTCAGGGACTGACCTTTGGCCCGAGGTCGGGTCCCTTCGCTGCTTCACTTAATTAGAACCGGTTTTCCAGAGGCTGTGCATAGTAACGAGACTACAAGTGGACTTTCTGAAGGCTCTTTGAAATATGGGTCCCCGCTCCATTAACAAGATACTGGCTGCCATTCCATCGGACGTAGACCTACTCGAAATCCCGGATTATTCGGAAAAGAAACACTCAAGAGGAAGGTCATATACATCTTCGGATGACAGTTTTAAACTTTTGTATTTCCGAGACAACCCCTGTATAACTTTTATTGTTTTTATGTCTGAAGATTTAAAATAAATAAGTAAATACCACATATTGGGCTGGACTCTGGAAGAAACAACGCTTGCTTTCAGTTTCAAAATTTCGAAGCAGATGTTCTAGCAAAACGTCTGAAACAAACATGACAAAGACATCCCTCACTGTCGGCCAAAACAGCTGCAATCACAGGGCTATCTTCAGTGTATAGGACCTTACATGAAGGCGCCATTTCAATTGAATGAACACAGAACACAAATTCCATTCGATGGCAAAGCCCATGTATGCTCGTTACATTAATTACTGGCGCGTCACACCAAGTACATGTATATTAGGGGATTTAGCACACATATAGGGTATAGATTTACCTATATTCCCTGTAAGTATACTAAAACTATAGTTGTCTGGGCTCTGACTCCTGACCCCTTCTTTAGTGCATTACCAAACTGGCACCCGGTAATACTACATTGGCTGGTGCGCTGACCAAAGCTGAGCTGAATGGCCTATTAATGATAAACTGCATGCATTGGCATCTATTACCATACCCTTCAAAATGGGGGGGGGGGGAGTGACCACAAGCCAGCTTCCTGAAGGCACCATCCCTGTTCCATCCCTACCGATCGACTCCCACAATGTCGTATTTGCAAATTACAACTTTACATAAGACTAGAGGGAAAAAAGGCGTCGAGGTTACTATAACCACAGCATAAAATGCTCTGTTTATTCCAAAATCCGGATAATAAACAGAACCAAAAGAACTTAGATTCGCGGATGAGTTTCAACACTCAACGTGGGACGTGTTTTCAGCCGCCCGTGTCTTTTGGTGCCTATGTCTGTTGGTACACGTTATAACTAACGACATTCACTTGCGGAGTGCTATCACCATGTAAGATTAGTGAACAAAATCGATTTCCTTGGAATCCAAATTTCACATTCAATTTTTACCCGTAACATTTAACTAATGTACATAGTAGGCCGGATTCCCGGGTTAAAAATTTTAAAACTGTGGCTCGCAGTATCGACGTAGTGACAAGAATAACAAATGGTACGGCTATCATTCGATATGTACTCGGATGAGGCTGATGAACCCGCGGTACGCCGAGTTAGGGTCTTTGGCGCGCTAAATACAAGGGGCAGCGTATTCTAGTATGACAAAAGTATACCATCTGAAGACGTATATGCTCACAGTCGACGTTTCAATCAATATGAAATGGTCGTCTTCAGAGACACGACCTTGGAATGGCCACAAATTTTGTTTGGCGGCTACACTTCCGTTTAGTCCGCCATTCCAAGTCTGAACCATAATTATAAACTGGAAACCACTGACCTGTTTTTTTCCTTGAAACCATCAGCCTGGTCATTTGATTGAGAGTTTATTTGTGGCATTCCATCCGAAAAAAATACAAATTAATTCCAGATTGTGTGTAAAGATTCACAGTTTGCGCTACTTCCCGTTACTGATTTATCGACATAACTTTATAGTCCAGACGACCTGGCTAGAATTGAAGACCTACTTTACTGAAATGGTAACACGTGCTCTATTATGACCTACTGAAAAATTGCTGCGCTAGTCAGGTTTTATAGAAGCAATAATGCAAACGTGTTCTGCCATGAAAAAGTCTAAACAAAAAAATCAATGATTTTTCGTTGGTTTTTAGTATGCATAGATAAGCCAAATATAGACTACTTATGTTTGCTATGTTTTCAAGTATTAGAACTTAACACCGTCATCAGGTATTTCAAGGGAACGAGCTTGCCACGTTTAGTTCATAGTGTCGTTTGAAAAAACAGTTCGGTTTTAATCATCGTAATCTTTTGTTGCTCGTCATGAAATGATGAAGACAGACTCTAAGTTATTGATTGTTGTAAATGTGTTCGTTTTATCGCGTAAATAGGATAAAAAAGATCAGTGTGAAATGCATGAGAACAAAAAACAAAAAAACAGAAAAAGCGAGCATCGTCTCGCGTTGCGGCCATCTTGTCTTGTTACCTGTGGTCTTATATGTTTTAACAGTATCTTCAGGTCCTGAGTACACGCTGTTCAACTAAATTTAGGAAAAATGGCTACACTATTTATTTTGGTCGTCAACTGCAATTCAAACGTTCAAAATAGTTACAATGTAGCGATGTACGCCATCTTAAATTATCTTTTCCGTTGTAATATCGGCTTGTCATTAAACGCTGGACTTTTTGTATCAAATACAGAAGCCAGAAATGGAAAATCGAGAAATACTTGTCTGTTGTGTTGTTTGAAAATGTATGACATGTAGGTATGCACATTTGGCGATTTTCGCATAAGACATGCGCATTTTGTCCTGAATATGACCAATCATACAGCAGAGATCGTTTTTAACGCGAGAATCAGCTGACAACCCTCGACCACCAACAGCCTAGGTCTCATTTCTGACAAACAACTTCGACAGGCTGCCATACAAAGTCGAATAAAATTTGCATGCACACAATGATAGCGAAACGTATGATACTCACTGGAATGGAAGAACGCCGAACAGGCTTCAATTTTAATTCTCACATCACAAACATCACAGTTCAAAAAATGTAATTGAATTATACATGTATATGCAAAGAGGTGACGTTCATTTCGATGCCAAATCGAAGGCAGTTATTTTCCAGACATTCATTGAAGTTAGGTGACGTTAATCATTCGTTTCTGCGGCATTTCATTTAATCTCTTACGGGTATCGAGTTGACAGGAATTTGTCACTGGTTTCTATGGATTTGGTTAATTTTTCAGTCGAGACTTCTGGTTGCCTTTTTCCTTCTCTTTAATTTCGAGACATGATTCCCATGGCGATCTATTTGTCAGAGGCTATCAATCCCAGCAGAACAACTTTTGAGGGGAATAGAGAGGAGAATCCATGGAAATCCATGGAAATCAAAGTCTGTTGACGTACAGTACTTCTTTGGGTTTTACTATATGAATTTTTCTTACCTTTTCCAAAGAAACGGATTGATTGAGAATTTCGCTGCATTTTTCAAAAAGCACGGTTTCTACAGCTCTCTGCTGAAGTTATCAGAAATGCCATTGTATATGAATTGACTCGGATATTGTTCTGGCCCGTTCCCACAGCTCTGGTCCTGCTGTTAAGGGTAATTTAAGTTGACTGACGGAGGGGTCCTGTGACATGCGCCGTTTGTCTCAACACTTCACCCCTTGCGCTAACTGTCGGTATGCAAGGGAGATAGGGGCGGTCTGGTGCACATCACTCTGTGACACCAAAGTGCAAGGCTTGCTCCATAGTGCGTTAAAGACTTCTGACCCACGGGACTATGAAGCCCATTACCAGCACTCACGTCGAGCTGTCATAGTTATTTCTGGCGCGGGCCGAGCATTTTAGTTGAGTTAAACCATATGTGACGGAACAAATCGATGGCGTGGAAAGGGGAGGGGGAAATTTACGGCAGTGTGTACGTGAACGAGAGTATGAGGTCACGAAGCCAATTCACCAAAGAACTTGAGTAATATAACATCTTTTGTGTAAACCACTTTCGTTCGCCAGTAAAATAACAAAAGAACAAGACTTAGGCTGCATCCGAATCTGTTCTCTAGAGCTAGGTCTACACTCCATTGGAAATGCGTGGAGACGCGCAGACAATAGACCTAGCCGTAGCTCTGGAAGCCCGTTTCGGACACGGCCCTAGTATGCATAGCCTACAGAGGGTAGGTCCCATACCGAAAGCGATCCTAACTGAAACATCAACGGAAAACCAAAGGGGAGCTCGATTGGTAAAAAAATAATTTATCCACAAAG
This sequence comes from Acanthaster planci, assembly GCF_001949145.1. The sequence goes on along the minus strand of NW_019091404.1, from coordinate 1,987,920 downwards.
GGAAAGAAAAACACGGCTGACAAAAAAATCAATACCGTTGCGTGGCCGTTCGCAAGAAGTACAAACAACCGCAGATATGACCTGACCCAGATCGACTGATAAAACGGAAGTCATGAGAACGGAAAAAAATTACCACAAAACCATAAATATCCTTGGCCCTTGCTCGGGCCACAACACCCGGCGGCCCGCCCGGGCCGATAAATTGTGGTCTGGGCTGACAAATGACGAGTCGGTGGGCAGCTGCCGGTTATTATGCGGGGAGACCGAAGCGTGTGGCCGCGGACCCGGACTGTCTGGCTATAGCAAGTAGTATAGGCTGGTGCGCTGATGGACCGTGGCCGCTGGTTGACCGTGACCGTGCGGTTGGCGCGTGAACGTGAGGTCGTGACGGTGAGCGCGCAACCGGACCGCGCTGATGGGCGGGTATCACACGCGTGGAATGGAGGCGAAGATGCGTGAAATAGTTGCCGGGTGTGTCCGGGTCGGAGAGCTGGGAAATCATCAAGGGTGATGGAGAGCGGGAAACAGGATTCCAAGTGAATCACCGTGGAAAGGCTGAAACTTTCCGCCGAACACAGGCGAGATTTTAGGGTCGCTTTAGGATGGAGTACCCATTTCCTGAACTGCGAACTTTCAAAAAGCAACTTTATTCCCTGTGCTTAATTGATTCATACCCGGTTCAAATAGGTTACCGTTCTTCGGCACGAAAACCGTGCACGGACCACGGAGAACAATTCAAGTTGTGCGTCAACTGCCAGTTCCACGTTTCTATGTAACTCTATATGCAGTGGGCGTGGTTATAACTGGTGACGTCACACTTACGAACCGAGAAAACCCCGTGCTTTGAAGTGCGACTTATTTGACGAAGTATACCGACAAGATACTCATGTTTAAAGAGACAATTCTGGCACAATGTTTCTGATTTCTACAACTCGCATTCCATTCCACAACCAACTCTAAACTTCTGCAACGATCTCATTTTTCAAAAATAAAATGACAATTCGCTCACAGCCAATTGTCATGATGTGGAGCCACAATTATCCACTGATATCGTTAACGATTGACAAGGAATATATACTGGATCGTTGTGTTTTACAGTACTTGAAAGGTCGAACCGGTTCACCGCTAGCGTCATAAGCTATGAGTGGTGATGGGTACGTTGCCCGTGTAATGTAAAACATGACCGCTTTCTTTTTCTTCCTGCTGACGCACTCATGTCACAATGAAATCACTCTTGTGTATCAAAAGAAAAACGGTTATCTACGCAAGTTACCCAAACAGGGAAAGAAATGAGGTCTTGTCAACGTGGTGTGTATATTTAGAAGCTTATCTGGCACACAATCGTTTTTTCAGATATCGCGATTGGAAAACGATGCATAACGATGACGTTGCAACATGGGTGACAGCATAAAGTGACTGACTTACAAAACGAGTGAACTTCCGGACCAGGACTTCATTGGTTCCATCATGGAATGGGAACTAAGAATAATGCCAACAAGAAAAGTGACACAGCGTTGTTTTGTTTTCTATTTTAACGGGGTCCGCGACGCAAGTGAATATGTTACAGAGTTCACTGACAACAACGGTGGGAAATTATAAACAAAATTACCGGTAATATTGGCTGCAACAACCACCAAACTGTGCCAAGTCCACCGTTTGTGTGGCTTTTTTTGGGGGGGGTGTCCTCCGTCATGAATTCCTGTCTTCTTATGACAAGGGGGGCACTGTTCAGCATTGGTCGTTTATTCTTAACTAGGCCTACGGAAAATCTAGAGCCGATTTCATGCGTAAATCTCTTCCTCGCACATTCAATACAGAGATTTACTTTGCGTGGACTCTGTTTATGGTAAACAGTCAGACATCAAACTGATCAAATTAGGTAGAAAAAATCGTGCTATTAGTTCTGCATCTTTCCTGTGTTTCCTGCTGATGTTTCGTATTACCACTTATCTTTTTGGGGGTTGGGGGCTACTGTCAATCAATATCTCAAGGTACCATGATAGTTTGTAACGTGTTATCAAGAGGACTTCTATGGGGGAACAGGACTTGTACTAAAGCGATAAACAAACAAGACCGAAGAGTCAGCCTTGCCGGAAGCACGTGCATAGAACCGTCGGCCGACAACAACGCGAAGGTAGGGCAACAGACGGTTAGTATATCGGTATTCACTGCTCTGTCGCCGCAATGGCGCCGTTTTCAGGCAACAACCCAGGCAGACAAGTCCTGACAAGTCTGATATGTCACTTTTATGAATCTATGACCAGAAAAATGAGTTCAATTATCAAGGAAGCCGGTTTTAATGGCAGTGATGCCGATTTTTTGGTATTGAATAGTTGCAGAATATTCTAATTTGCTTTCTTACATAACATTGCCATGCATTATAGGCGTACATTATTTCAACGCGCACTTCATCATTTGACGCGTACGTCAACGGGAGAACTTTACAAGCAAGTACAGGAAAACCCACAGAAAAAAACGACCTCATAAAAATTTCACACAAGTCAAGGCCGACAGTGACGTACTTAGAAATTGGAATTTCAGATATAAACTCGTCGTCAAAAGTGCGAATTTCAGGTCAAAATAACAGATTCCCGGTAATTGTCGCTGCGGGTTGACCTGGGTCAAGTCGTGTCCGTTAGCCGTGACCCAACCACACAGCGAAGGTCAAGAGAGGTTCATAGAGGTCAAGGGGTCAAATGCATAGGGAAAAAAATAGAAGCCTTCGTGTGTCCGGGGGAAAGTTAACCCTTGACTCAGAATTCACGGTTCCAACTTGGTAAAAGAGAAAAAAGGACTGTATAATACATTAATGATTAAGATGAAATCGTGAAGGAGGTAACATTTCGTAAACCTGCCCTGTATCCGTACTGTCGTAGTTGGAATTTAGAGTTTCGATTGCGTGCAATGAAACCGAGAACCAATTATGGTTGTTAATCAACTGAAGGCTTCGATGTGGACGACATTACACGATATTGGTCGTTTTATAGCACGGTGCCGTGTTTAGAGAAACCATGATTATCCTAGAGGTACACTGTACAAAATATCTGCAATTTTACGGAGAATTTTTAACAGATCTGCATTGTTATCATTTTTTACATCATTTTTGATGTTGAAATTACAATTTTGTGCTACATTTCTGTGTTTTAACGCAGTTTTGTGTATTTACAGAGTAATTTGTAAAAAAATAGAAATAAAGGCTGGCCAATATTTACAAATCCAGAGCTTGCAGCTTAGGCCCTAAGTGATGGTTTAAAATGACAGCGATACGAGCACAACAGTGACAGAAATATAAAATATTAACACATCTATATTTTGTAATATTATTCAAGGCATGCCTTTGGATGTTCAGGCCTCGGGCCAGTCCTCACGATTTCTTTGAGGGATGGAAGTAAACCAACATTGTAGGTTGAACTTTAAAGCTTGAGGGGCAAATTATCATTCCTCGAAATTACATTCATGAGTCACTGTATCTTAATTTTCCCAGGCAGATTCAAGCCTTACCCTTCACTTTAAACTACCCTCGTCTGCACCGTGCACGGCTATGGAACCGGATGGATATTACCGCCGACCGGCTGAGTTTTAATAGGAGTCTTTCTGGAGGGAAATTCACAAAAAAATGTCTGCACTGAGCGTGCGCACTACGAGACATTTTATCTCGGTGAGGATTATGCGCTCCGCCGGATTACATGTGCATTGTTCCGGTGCGAGCCATGAATACTTTTGAGACTAGTCGCTCTCTATAAGCGCTTTAACCATGGAGCCCTAAATATCAGCGAGCTGGTTTATAGTCGTCTGGTTTCCGAGACGTTTTAATGTAAAGGTTGTTGGGAGGTCAGTCAGGAAAGCTGGATTCGGTATCAACTCAAAGTTTTCTTTTCTGATGGTTAAGCTGGGCATTAACCTGTTGAAATTAGTCTCGGATGAATCTTCAATGTACACGATTAAAAAGGAAAGAGATAAACCAAACAGTATAAACAGAAAAAAGGGAACTAAAACACACACTCGATAAAACCAATCACATAAATGCAGAAACAAAGGGGCAAAAAAGAAAGGCAAAATATAGCATCCAGACGATGAAATAAATATCCAGATAAAACTAGAGGAGTCCAGCTCCCTTCCAAAAACAAAATATCAAACAAATGACTAAATGTACAGATTTTTTTAAAAATTTCTATTCCCATTGCTAAGCCAGCTTAAAATTCCCGGGGAACGGGTAACGGCGTTGTTGAACCCTCTCGTAATGGCAAGGTCAAGTTCTAGATCTTACAGTCTTCACCAACCTTCAAACAAAGAGTCCCAGCCAGCATAATGCAGGCTGAGCACAGGGTCAACAAGATTCGGGACGACAGCGACGACTCGCGGGTTAGTTTTGGTCGAGGTTGATCCAAATTTCCCCACTACTGCTTTGCGCTGGGGTTCACGGTCCCTGAGCAAGAGGCAACACGGACTCACACCCACGGACCTATCGCCTGTAGCACTGTGCTACCCAGGCTACGAACGAACCAGCGAGAAAAAATGCACATCATTTTGGCGCATGGTTCCGTGCAAGAAGATATTATGACCGCGCGTGTAATATTAAGACATGACAAAGACATTGTGCATGCAAAATGCGCCTCATCGTCGATTTTTAAAATTGGTGTACACTCCAGACACAAACAGCTGACCCTTGTATAGATCATTATTATGACAACAGTGACTTTCTTCTTCAATAATATTAACCTCACGAAAATAATTCCATAGCTATCCCAAAACAGTCCCGTATCCTCCGATTCCATTATGATTTTACACACACTCCAGGGACATAGGGTTAAACAATGATTGCAGTTTCTGTGCAATTTTTTTTTTTTTTTTTGGTTTGTGCAAATACTGAAGGTCATTAACAAAAGGAGACTATCGCGTTGCATTTGTTGTTTGAATAAGCTGTGCCTACGTACACGTGAGAAAGACCTTATTTTTGGAGTCATAAGCACGTCAACTGCGACCTTCAATGCAGCGAACTTTAGATTTTGACCGCTTACAAAACGCAGAGCAAAGAGTGAAAAATATACATTGACAGTTTTTTTTCCTACTTATGATCGGGCGGGACCCGAAGCACTCGACCAGGACGTCATTGTGTGGCAGCGATGTACCAGGATTTGTCCAGATTGTGTACTCAAGTCAAACCGAATGGCTTTCCCCCTAAGTTTGATTCATACCACTGCTTTTGTGGTGCGCAGTCACGGGGAAAGGTTCAATTACTTCCCGGCACATTGTATTCGACACAAGTGCCAGGAAGACGAAACGATAAAAGTCATGACCGGTGTTGGTTTTGAAGTTCTGAAGCGTGCGGGACCCGTAAAACGTAGACCTAACTGCAAGTTCCCAGAGCAACTTGGATTTTATTTGTCAGTTAAAGTCTTGTTTTTTTTTTTACTGACGAAAGCGACTGAAATTTTTTATGATAGAAAAAATAGCGCGAGACTGGCGCCGATAAAGGTCAGACGGATTTACCAAAAAAGCAAACAATTGTAGATGTTTGCTTGCTCCAAGTTGTCGTGTCGTCCTGTTGCTACCTCCTTTATGACAACGACTAATTCCTTGGGGCGGCTTTACAAAACGGTCATAAAAAACCTACTGCAACTCTGGTGCCAACCAACAGAATGACTGCACAATGAATAGGATTCATCGGTCTTCAGGTATATTTTCATCAGGTGGCATAACTGCACGCACTTTGAGCTACAAAAGCGTTTACATGTAAATGTTTCTCCAAGCCGTGACACTTTCTCTCAGTTAGAGCTCATTCATGCACAGGGAAGCCTGTTTATGGTGTTCCCTGAATCTATCCTACTCAATGTAATCTATGAACATGAGACATGAGGGTGCCAGACTACTTCACTTTCATTTGTTAAAACATCTTATTCATCAGCGTGAATGACATTAATTTGTAATGAATTGTATTTCACGACTCTGGTTCTACTCTCAGGTTTTATGTCAAGGTTCAGGTAACAAAAAGTAAACTTTGCTTTCGGCCTTTGAATTAGGTATTCCCCTATCTGAGTTACAGTCACCAATCCACCCTCAACTCATAGGCAAGGCTGAATTCATAGATTTCCTGAACGCATACACTGACTATTAAACACAAAGATGCACTTGCTTAGCAGGAATAGGTTACCAGCTAAACTATCATGGAAAGGATATGTGTCTGGTGACAGGTTTCCTGCTAATACTTTGCTCAGCCTGGTGAAACATGTCGTTTTGTGCTCAAATATTGGGCAGGATAACACCAAAGTGAATAACAAAAGATCTCCAGTTTAATCTGGGCAGAGATTCCATGTACATGTACTTAAAAATTCACTCTCACGATTCCAACAAAATTACTACAGATTATGATGAGCCTCGAGCTGGCCCGAGAGGGCGCTATTTCCTTTGCAACAGAGACTCCTTTGGTCGGAACTGAACTTCGCTGGTTCACGAATGACTAGGAAATGCACACGTTACGGTTGCATCGCTACCAACAAAATGCATACTCCCGACCAATATGGCTCTTTTCAACCGATGAGGGGGTGCTTCTGCTAGAGGCGAAAAGGATTGCTCAATTCATTTCACAGGCCTCTAGAGACCGAGTTTGGTACTGCACCTCCATCCATTAAAATACATCGACAATTTCCCTTTTTGGTGCAATCGAACCGAGTCATAAAATTTAACTAAGCATGAAAGAAAGATCAAAGCAGAAACTCAAACAGGAAATGGGATTGTATTATTATTTACGATAAGCGCATTTTAATGTCAAAGACCAAAATGAATTGGAAAATAGCCCCCCCCGATATTTTAATTAAAAATAGCACAAAAGCCTGGATGTTGCTATCAAAGTAAACTGAAACACGAATTGGCGCACACTGGCTTTCGTAACTTTTTTTACCCTCTCCATTAAAAAGAGTGGCAATCCACTTGGAGTTTTTTTGGAGCACTACTGTTCTTCCTTGATCAAGTGGATATAAATAAACTGCAATAAACATCAACTAACTGTTTAGGTCCCATCTCAATGAAACGGATAAGATAAGGGTCAACTCAGCTAAAACCGGATGTGGACATATGATAACTGTTCTTCCTCTACCACTAAAACAGATATTTTTGTTCCCATAAGCTATCTGTGCGTATGAAATAAATGATTGATTTAAAGACTTGTCCCTGCACGGAAATGTTGGACGCGGAGACAAATTCGGAGACAACAAGCACGGCTACAGAATCACTTTTATGCCAAAGTATGGAAAATGCTCAGTGGTTTAAAATAAAAAGGACCCACTTGATGTTTTTTTTTCTTTTAGATCCTTCAAAACCAAGCAGCAGGTTTGAGAGGATTTTGTAGGATTGAGGAAGGTAGAAACCTAGCCTCTGTTACTTTTCCCAAGGCATGAGGCCCCACTGATTTTGTAGAGGTACAAGGATAACGCTGTTGGTGTGGTGTCGATAGGGTTGTGGATTATGTAGACATTGGGTAGATCCCCAGGCAATCTGTCGAGTGAGGCAGTGTCAACAAAGCGACACTGGTCCCGTAGGAATTTTTGGCGCCACCTGTGAATTTGCGCCATACGCGTATCCACAGCCAAGAGAACAATGACCACTTTTCCAATGATCATTTTATTTACTAAATTGAATACGCAGTTACCTGCTGCTTGCCTGCGAGAGCTCTCTATCTCTTTGGCCAGTGGTGTTTGCCTCGGAAATTCCTGCAAAAATGAGACGAAAGGAATCAGATAAAAAATAATGATGAAAACATCTTTTATTCACTGCAGCAAGAGGGCGGGGTGGGGGGTGGATAACAGCTGTCCAAAGACCCAAGACCAAGTCTATTTGCAGTTGGCATCTGACTTATTTCTGGCTACATTATCTTGCAAGTTTTGACCCGTCCCAGCAATGTGATAAAAGTGAAGAAAGGACAGCACAGGTTGGCTAGACACAAACGCTTTTTTAAAATCCAACTTGGAGCCTGGGAAGTACTGTCCAAATAAGCAAAGAAGACAAAGATGGACCAAGACCCCAATCAGTCAACACTGGCTCCTACACTCAAAATGCAGGTCTAGAACCAGCACTGACAGATTCTGACTTCCTTCAGGAAAGAACGTTTGTCATTGGTTCATTTAATATAAGTTGCATACCTTCCTCCGTCGTGCTTTGTGTACGTTACACTGTGTTGTCCAGAGCCACGAGGCGCCTTTGGTCGCCCCTTGTTCTAAATTAATTTTTAAAAAAAACAAAAGGTTTATTATTACAAGGAGGCTTTTCGCAGTGCATCCTGGGAAAAATCCAGTGTCCACAAACAACAAATGGTATTTTGTTTGCACGCTTTGTATAAATTTGAATTTCACGTGTGTGGCAATGACAAGCTTCAAAGTGTATTGTGTAGAGGTGCACATCACGTACAGGGTCATATTTTCAAGATATTGACCGTTAAGTTACAAAGCAGCCCTTCCGTGGCAAAACTTTGGTTACTGTGATTCTATGTGATTCTACCTAGAAACTTCCAGTTTTTGCCAAGGGCTAAATGCCCAAGAGCTCTACAACTGAGAGGTACATGTACTAATGAACTTCTTCAGGAGACGATAACAGTAAAGTGTCTTGCTTAAGGACATCTCTTGTGTTTTGGTTTTACATTCTCCTAGGCTCAGTCACTGTCATGTTTGTGATAAACTAGCGCCTTCCATTACATTAGTATAGATTTTCATTCATTCAAATAGATTTATATTGCCTCTAAACCATACAACGGTCACTTGCCACCAGTCAGTCAGAGCTGAAAACGTGACTCAGTTGAGTGATGAAAGTATCTTCTCTGTGAATTTCATGCAAGTCCGGTTGACCAGATTTGTAACATGCATTACTCCTGAAAAGTTCCCATTTTCGTCTTTTTGGTATCCACCCTGAACATCTACAAAAGTTAAATGGTCCTGGCTGTGAACATGAGTTGATAAGAACTCTCACCTTAAATTCGGGACGGTCGCGTGTTGATGCGTGAGTGAAAGGATCAAAATGCTTGGCCACGCCCCTTCCTCGATCACCTCGCCCTCTTCCTTGGTTGCCCCACCCACTTCCTCGGTTGCCCCACCCACTTCCTCTGCCACTGCTAGGCTGTCTGCCATCTGTGAAATTGAAAGGATTGTGAACAGTTGTTGAGGGTTAGTTGTTTTCAAACTTGTTTTAACTGTGCGACTCAAAAGATATTTAAAACATGGAATAAATCTGTGCTTTAAGACTGGCTTGGGAGAACGGACACTGATAATGTCGCTCACCTTTGGCTGAGGCACTGTAAGTGTCGATTCTCCTAAACTAAACTGGAGTAATGTCTCTTTCCTTTCAACAGTGCCCATCACAGCAAAGACAACAACTCGTACAACATTCATGATGACCACACTCACCATTTGCTGGCGGCACACTGACAGCGCTGTAGTCGAATGGCTTGAATGTCCCTGGGTCAACCACTCTCTTTGTGTGGGGGTTTGCCTTGCGATTGTCCGACTTCTTCTCCCGTTTGGCCGGCGGTCGATAAGTCATCACTGGTGGGTCGTCCACTGGAGGAGCCTTTCGTTTCTAACATGAAAAGTAAAAAAAAGCATGCAACATGAACTTGCAAAAGCCACAGGAAAAAACACAGCTTTACAATAAACTGATTCAAACCTAGGAGGTCAAATCATCTCCCAGCGCCAAATCTGCTCCACTCAATCTTTTTTTATCAAATGGCAGGTAACAGTACCTACGTCAGTGAAGACTTCCACAAGCCAATGTGGTCCATTGAGTTAGTATTTATCTCCCGTTTCAGCAGCATGAATTGACCACCTCGATTCCCTTGAATGGAGTGCCAATACATCACAGCTAATACCCAGATAAAGCCAATGTCCATTTATATTCCTAGGTGAAGAGAGTCAAATGAAATGGCTTGCCAGAGGACACAAATATGATCCAACGGCTGGATTCGAACCCCCAACCCTCTGATTACGAGTGGTATAAGCATTAATCGCCAGGACACTCTCCCCTCTATCAACGCTGAGGGGAGAGGCCTTGATCGCCAGGACACTCTCCCCTCTATCAACGCTGAGGGAAGAGGCCTTGATCGCCAGGACACTCTCCCCTCTATCAACGCTGAGGGAAGAGGCCTTGATCGCCAGGACACTCTCCCCTCTATCAACGCTGAGGGAAGAGGCCTTGATCGCCAGGACACTCTCCCCTCTATCAACGCTGAGGGAAGAGGCCTTGATCGTCAGGCCACTCTCCCCTCTATCACCTCCACTGTACCTGTTGTCTCAATGTGCCTCCTGTTTCTTTTCCGGCTGTCTCCTCCGTTGCCTCACCCTCTGTGTCGCTCTCACTCTCTCTGTTATTGTTGGCGTTCTGGAGAGCGGCGGTCTCTGTCTTCGCTGGTGCTGGTGGTGGCTTGGGAGGTTTCTTCAGCTTCCACACGCTCAGAGCTGTATCAAGAGGTACCTGTGAGTGGTGGGAACGATTGCAAGAAAGTCACAAAGGAAGTCTCAAAGAAGGCTCAAAGTAAGTCTCAAACCTGGGATGGGACTGGAGGGTTGATGGAAAACCAACTAAAGCCTTCAGCAGACGATGACATGCTGTGGTTGTCCAGGGCTTACATGGCATGAGTTGTCCAAATAACGACGACTGGGTAATGTTGCACTAGATTTGTTATATAACGGAGGAAAGTGGCAAAACCTGAACGATCACACCTCTGAAAGTCCTGAATCTTGGGGTCAAAAAACCTGAAATCTGGAAAAAATCTCGAGAAATCACGATCCTGTCCAACTTTTTCATTTTCTAGACGAAAACAGTTACCTCAGTCGATGAGCCACTTGAGGGAGCGCCACTCTTACTTCCAGCAGGCAAGAGGTTAATTTTGTCAGCTTCTAGGAGGGCGGGGGTTATCTGGACCAAGCGCTTCGGAGGAAGAAACTGCCACGGGGGAAAATCAACACAAATTTCTTTCAAGATGAGCGCTACAGGAAAACTAGACCAATGCTGGACCAATATCTGGACTCAACGAGTCGTCATGCAAGACTGCCACAGGGCTAATAATTATTATTGAAAAGATGCTACTAAGAAGTTGAATATTTGATTTGCTCTTTGAAAATAAATCAGGAATTACAACGTGTCATTCCTTATAATTGGATGTTCAAGTGTGGGAAAATGTTTGATTTCAGATTTTTGGGGTGTTTTGCAACAGGGACAAGTGTGGTCTCAAACTTCTGATATTTATAAATCAGAAACTGCCTTGTTTGGACATAGTTTCAATTGAATCATTTTCTTTCAAATCTGTTTCAACTCTGCTAAAAGGTCAACATTTTTAAATGTCCCTACTTAAAAATAATATCTCCAAACGAGCATGAAGACATGATGAAAAGCCTGTTAATATGCTTGTTACTATGAATGATGACGACACAACGTACGGGTTCATATCTTTCACGGAGTAAGCCTGACTGAGGAGGATTTCAGATCAGAATTTGAAAACGTTATATTCACCAACCATTTCAAATGGGTTGACGAACATGGACTTGAGCCGTGCCACTTTCTGTTGTCCTGGCGTCGGCTGGGCTCTGTCAGTCTCCTCGTCTGAGCTACTGCCGAAGGCTGTGATAATGGGGCTGGCGCTCCGTACAGTCCCAGGGTGGACTTCAGGGAGGGCTTCTTCCCCAAACAGAGCAGAGTAATGAGCAACTGGAACGGAGCGAACCACTAGGAGAGGCAGAGGAAATGGGACAATGGCTCCAAGTCAGTTTTTATTTCACCCATGCCTCTTCAATAGGACCAAAGGACCAGCATGCAACGAGGCTGGGCAGCTTTCTTCCATGTCACATTCACACAGGAACAAAGACAGTAAAGGTGTCTATAAATTGAATTCTGGGACGATAGCTACATTCTGAAGTGTGTGACTTTCAAATGCATAAGGAAAATTTATGATTTCTTGCCAATTTTTGGAGTCAAAACCATTTCCTGCCGGGGTGCCTGGTTTCGGGCACACAGGCTTTATACACGAAGCCAGGGAGCCTGAAACCGAACAAAAGAGCTAGGCCTTGTAACAAAAGACCGTACTCGGAACCAAAGACTGAGCTGCCGGGAATTGCTAACATTTTTTCAGCTGTCAATAGTGGGGGAAATCTGTCATTGTTTTGAAAGATTATACCACTGTTTGTGGCATTCAGCGTGAGCAGATTACCACAGGGACAAAAGTGCTCCAGTGCTCCAGGGATGAGCGATAAAATACTGCTGCATGCTAATCTGGCGCCTACTGAAAAGATGCTAAAAATGCACTGTGCGAGTTTCTTGAACAAAACAAAAATTACATAACACCGCACCATCTGGGCTCTCTTTACTAGGCAGCAGGCCTGGCTGAAATACACAGGCATCAATGGAGGTTGCCTGTCAGATTAGAGTAGCCACGAGACAGTCATTTGTGTGGGTGTAAATGTCCAGTAAATGAAGATATGATTTTTTGAAGAATTTTGAAAATAGAAAATCTTGAAAATCACCGGGTTTTACGTCATGCAACTTCAACTTACACCCACCCAGCAGCAAGTGGTTAAAAACACCCAATTTCACAACCACTGAATGAATCATTCATGTTAAGCTTGATTTTGATTGGACATTCAAGAAAAAAATGTGGTATTTGACTCTTACTGGGTAGTTATGTGTTGTAAAATTGTGAGTTCTTACGTAATACTTACTGTTATTTTGGTCTGGGACTTCTTGCTGTGGTGTAGGGTCATGAGGACAGGACAGGAGACTGTTTAGTGGTCTAGGGGTCAGTTTGATTGGGGTAGGGGTCTCCATTGGTGACGATGGGGAGGCAAATATCTTGGGACTTGGGCTCGGTTTCTGAGGACAGTAGCGAGGACAAAAGAGACGCAAAAATGCAACACGTGAATTGAGGAATTGAGAGAAACACAGTTTGGAAATCAGCTGACCAGAGAAAAAATTCACACGCCTGTGAATTCCGCTTGATACTGAGGGTTGGTCCTACCTTGATGCGGCCTTGGTACATCCTGGCTTTTAGGACCAGCTGATGGACCTCGTTCAGTTGTTGTCGCACCAACGGGGGGATGGGATTACAGCAGGCCAACACTCCATGGGGCTCCCTGGTGGACACATCACAAGAATGGAAAAACTGTTGAAGGCTGCCTTTTCATAAGAACATTTTTGGTCCATTCCATGCCCCCATCTATTAGCCAGGTTTCGCTGCTGTACATTCTCAATGAACAACTCTCGCAGTTAAAGAGTTTATAGACACAAGGCATTCTTTAAACACATGTATAAAGAGGCCCCTTAACTATAGCAACAGAAATTATATTTAACATTCATCAAAAGCGGGTAACTACAGAAATATAAAAGGATCGTGTCTGCAGCACCAACTGCCCCGTAAAATCTCACTATTGTCCAACATCTGTCCCGAGCTGAAGTGCACCCTATTCGGCGAAAAGAAACACAGGTGGTTACAAGCAGGTTCCTGCATGTGTTCTGCATGTATACAAGACCATACATGCTAAAGTAAATTAGTTACGCGTACTCAACGTGCTCCGCGTCAAACGCGCATAAACTTGCGCGCATTATGGCACGCCTATGCGTTGAGTACCAAAAAAACATGCCCTCGTTTGTTCCGCTCGCAGAGGATAACACTGGCCAATAAAAACGCAGCATGTGTGGTGAGCTGAGGCTCAATGACACAGAATCTAAACTAGTTTGAAAGCGGGGAGAGCAGAGTCTGCGATGTCAACCTGACTGGATTGACACAGTTCGTGACACCTCACCTTGGAAGATTCTCGGCAACTTGGAAGAGCATGTGATTTGGTAGGACGTAGCCTGTGCTTTCGTCTTCCTGTCTTCCTACCCGGTCCCTCCAAGCATACAGCAGCTTAAGTGCCTCGTACTGCATATTAAAACATAGGTCTACTATAACATGGGTTGACAAATTTACGAAGTTTCAAACTGGCCTGTTTTCTACAAACCCTTCAACCTGTGACACTTATGCAAATTGGTCCGAAGTCTGAGGTCTTTCCAACTTCTCTGATTCCCAACTTGGCGGCATTGCATGCCTCTGCAGACATAAAGAGCTTGATTACATCCTAATACCGAAGAGATGATTGACCCTATTGATGAAGGCTTCCAATCGTCTCTAGGAGAAGCAAAGGATGGACACTTCCGCTACCTACCTGTTTTGGATTGAAGGACTTCTTGCTGCGTTTCCACAGAGTTAGGTAGGAATCGTCTGTGAAAATGAGCTTCTTGTAGCGCTGTAGTTAAAAAGAGAGAAAGACAAAATTCTGTGACGACTCAAAGACTGGACAGTTTTAGCAATGTGACACACTTGCAAAGGGTCAACTTCAATGGAAAGAACTCTCGGTGTGGGGCCTCCGTTGATGGTAAAGAGAGCAAATGTTCCAGCAAGCAATGACCTCGTATGAGGTGTACTTGAACATGCTTGATGAGGTGTCTACCGTACAGAGTAATTAACATGTTGCCCCCGCCTCTCCATTTGTCACCAGTGAGGGCGTATTCAAGCACGAAAGCAGAAAGGAACCACGCCTCAGTGTGATGCTCTTGCAGCAGATAATGAGACCTAGAGTGAACCAGGATCTCCCGAGTCTGGAACCTTTAACGATGATTCTCGGGACTGAAACCAAAGCCAGTGACCAAATTCTCTTACCCGGAGGCAGACCTGTCTGCTTTGCTCGAGGGTCTGCTTCAGCAGGTTGTTGGCCTTGTTACCTCTCTCGATCAGCTCGTTCTTCATACGGTGATATATGTACAGCAAGTAGTGGGTGTCGGCACGGCTGTAGCTGATCATCTCCTGGGGCAGAGGTCTGCAAAGGTCAGAGGTCAGAGAAGCTGTCATTTAACACTTGAGAATTCTAAGCTGTCACACTGGTCTTCACAGATTTTGCAGAGCCATCTTCCAATCTGTGCATGCAGCACGTACCTTATCCTCCAATCAGCAAGCTGGTAGGATTTGTCAGGGGACAGGCCGCAGTAGAGTTGGAGCAGGTGAGCGAGGGAGTTTCGGGCCTTGCCGAGGATGCGAGAGGCCTGGCCGGTGTCAAACATGTTGACCACGTAGAGGCCGAGGTCCCGCTGCAGCCATTCCACATCCATGTCAGCCCCGTGGAAGACCTGATCACAGTTTTTAAACAAACATCCGTCGGCATGAAACAAGAGATTTTTTCAATTCACAAATGGGCTTTTTGGTTGGAGCCAGGGATGTGGTTTGAAATTACACATGACTCTATGTGAAGTGGCTCAGGCCACTACCGTAGACCTGTGTGTAATTCCAAGCCACAGCCAAATATTTGGACTTGGCTGAATGTGTATAAATACACAGTCTTTGCAAGGCCACCAGATCAGATTGCAGCGAACTGTTAATAGACAGATCACCTTGACAATCGCTGGGTTGGTGAAGGAGTTGTTAAGGATTTGCAGTTCACTTCTGAGAGCCAGTGTGTCAATGATGTAGTCATGGCGACCCGTCGAGATCTGCATGAGGCAGGTGAAACCCTGGAATGACCGGTAGGAGTGGTGCTGCAAGCGATGGAGAGAAACACAACATGAACTTGGGCTTCCTAGTTACCTCGCAAATTAGAATAAAAGGGTGTTCTTGAAGACAGTGACTAATTGACACAAAGGTGAAAAAGATAAAAAGCAAACTGGGTGGGGAGGGCAAATAAAGACGGACTGACAAAGTCGTCCACTCATCAGCAGACTGATCGCACCTCTAAATCAACGGCAAATTCATTCAGCGAGTCCAGCGTCCGACTGAGTTCCTCCAACTGCTCCACTGTGTCCACCAGCGTGAGCGGGGTTGTGTCAAGGGGTTCGTAAGAGGGCGAGTCCACGGGGAGAAGCATGGAGGGGTCGGGAACGAAGTGGTCCAGCTCATACTGGTAGGGGTGGGCCGTACTGGGGTGGGGGAGGGGAGCAAAATGATGTTAATGAGTAACAATTAAGGGTGGCAAAAGTCACTTCAATAGTAGTCGGTAACTCCAGACAGATGGAAACAATTTTAAACGCAACTGAGCATCAGTAATGGTGGATATGTGCCCTTTATAAATATCCAACGTTATCGTTGTCTAGGAGCCTCTTCGAAAGCGCATTAGCCAATTGGCAACAATGTTACATAAATAATTCAGAGGAACATGTTTGTGGCCTACATGTCTTCACTTTCATCAGTTCCCACTCGCTGCTGATGGATGAAGGCTGAGACTGCATCGGGAATGTCTTTGCCTTCTGACTTGCTTTTGCTTGGAGACAATAACCCTGGGTGAGACAGTAAGAAACGAAACCACATCATTTCACTCCGTTTGCACAACTGGAATCACAGCACAAGTAGAGAAGAAATGAGTTTTAATAAATGGGCAAACACAAATGGTTCCTGCTCTTCATTTGAACATGAACATTTCCACTGGAACCTTCAAACTTCCCAGAGTTAAAAAACTCTCACTCACTCGCCACAAAAAAAAATGGATTAAAATGGATGAACACAAATGGTATTTGTTCTTGATTTGAATATTATGACACTTTTGATGTAACTTTGCAAACTTTAAAAAAGGTCCAAAAAAGGCCTCCTCACCACAGTGAAAATAAATTTGCCTGGCCTTTGAACTTTCTACAAGCATTTCTAGTGTCATGTACCTTTATTGAGCGGTTTCAAGGCGTTTGGCTTGCTGGTGATGATTGGGACAAACGGTGTGTTGCTGTTGTTGATCTTATCCTTGAACTTCAGCTGCGGTCGGGAAATGTTCTTGGCATGCATGAGGTGAAACGATCGACCCTTTTGTGACTCTGTAGAACTCTGGGGAGAGAAGTCAAAAAATGGCATTCATGCTAAGGTTCAAAGTCCTGCGAAATACCACACACAATGTAAAGAGATTCCAAGGATTTTCAGAAGGAATCCAATGTGATACTCTTTTGACTTAAAGGTTAGCATAGAATTCAGGAGTCTTCACCGACAGCTCAAGGGCTTGTACCACGCACCTGTTGGTTCCAGCTGGCCACTATGAGCTTGGGAGGAGCCTTGGGCTGGGAGCCTGGGGGGAGAGCTGCCTTGCCTGGCTTGATCAGTCCGGTGGCTTCATCCAGGAGTAGGCCCTGGTTGGACGGAAAACCACAACTTGAAGACGTTAGTGACAGAATAAGGGACAGAAACTACACGAGATTACTGAAGACTTGTAAATTCAGGTGATCTGGTTAGGAAGTTGAACTCCTCACCACTTTCTCAAGAATGGTGTCATTTGTCTCGATGATTGCATCCGTCTTGTCTTCAAGCTCAGGGGCAGAGCTCCCCCCTGTCAGATGTGCTTTACTGCCTTGGAGATGCATGAGGCCGTTGATGCTGTTAAATTGAAAAAAAAAATTACATGTCAATCGAATGAAGGAGACACTTAAAAAGACATAGAATACCCACCTCAAAATGGTGTAAGCACGAAAGATAAATTGCACCAAATTTCTTCCATATCAGTTTGTCCATGTAACTGTCAAAAGAGAACCTTATTTGCAAATATAACAAAGGGAGGTACTTTTAACTCTAGCAAATGCAATTTCTTACGTGACAACACTTTAGCTTTTGTACCAAGCACAAATAGGTTCATATAATAATAATATCGATTTTTATGGCGCACTTACATGTATTTGGAAAACTGATCAAGGCATAATTCCATTATTATTATCCCTGTTCACTGGGCCCATGAAACATTCCAAATACTCCCTGGGGAGTATACAGCTCGATGCTGCCATTTCGGCGCAAAGCAGCTAAATCAACCCCAATAACCATCTCTGCCCTCACAGATGCCCAATTACTCCTGGGTGGAGAGAAGCAATGAGTGGCAAAGTGCCTCGCCCAAGGGCACACGCACCATGACCCCAGGCTGGATTCGAACCCGCAACCTGTGGTTTTACCCGCTGACTATGAATCCCATGCTCTTAACCACAAGGCCACGGCACTCCACAATGTAACAATATCAAGTTCCAGGTGTGAAATACAAGAACACAGTGTTGCTTCTTCAACAGAATGGGTACAAAGAGGATGAATCCATTCCAGTATGGGGGAAAATGGACCTCCACTAAAGTCGGAAACTGCTTCAGCTGAAGTTCTTAATCTTCAGTATGTTTTGATATGACTTGTGTATATACTTGTGGGGGGCGGGGTTGAATGCTCTGTATCATATAGCAGACACAGACATGAATGGCTGGTGGGTTTGTTGTGGTGGTCATTTTGTTCCATCTGACCTTATTGTAATGTTATCTTAATTTTAATTTTCCTTGTTTTAATGTGTTTTATGACTTTGTAAATCATTTGTTTCAACTTTCAAACCCTAACCCCCAAGGGTTGCTGGCCCTAACTTTCCCCATTCACACAAAGTTAAACACCCATATGGGACTTTGTGCACAGAGGCTGTTGCCAAACCCAATGCAAAAGCCAGCTGTTATGGGCCTACCAGACCTATCCCTGTAACAGAATTCAACACTTTACTACTGTTTAATTCAGTGTGGTTGGGGAAGGTTAGGGTTAACCTGTTTTTGATGTACTGTTTTGAGTTATTTAATATGTATTTATATAAACAAGTTTTAGTAAGAATGTTAAATTGCACTGCACCTTCAAACAGCATGTTGCTGAAGCTGGCACATTAAAAATTCATTATTATTACCATTATTAATCTCTAAAACCTGAGCAGCACCTGTGTCTACAGAGCTGAATGATAACCGATGGCAATTGATGAAAAACCTGATAACTCCTGATGCCACTGTGCCTATACCTGTAACAATGTACCTGTAACGGGGGAAAGACATGATTCAGCCCCTTTTAACCTCAAACTTACTTCTGCAGAAGTCTTTCAGACTGGCTGTGGCAGTACTGGCGAAAAGTCTCGTAGCTGGAGTAGAAGTCATAGTCATCGCCGTGCGGAGGGAGGGCATGTGCAGCCTTCGTTGCTAACATCAGTCGACCTAGGGTTTGCTGTGAGACAAAAAGACAAAAGGCGCCCATCTCTCAATTCATATATATCTTTTTTCTGACCAGTCTCATCATGCTCATGGTTTGTGCACAAGTTGTCCAGTGGTGTCTGTATATGGAACTGTTGCCCTTTCACACTATACCGAAGAATTTTCAGTTATTTTTAACATGTTGCAGCAAAACTGAGAAAAAGCGTGCAAATCTCTGACGGTTGCCCTTTGCCCAGCATGCCCAGACACGAATTGAGAATTTGAGTGCAATAAAAATGGAACCACGACAACCTCCATGACCTCCGCCCGAGTAATGTTCTCCCAGCGTAACAGAATGGACCTTGGACATTACTACTGGCACCACAAATGACCTAAGCTTTAGATGTACCTGGGAGAAAGTGGCTACATCTTTAACACCTGGAAACAATTCGTCACTTTCCGGGACAAATTCGACAGCTTCTTGATCATCCGTGTTACTGGTGGTCGCCATTTTGGTTTTTCGACCCGACTGGTACCTGTAATCTTTTATTAACTTCATAATTTGGGGTTGGAAAGATGCCTGGCTAAACCTACACGTAGTAGAGCGCCCCCACAAGATCGAAACCCTCCAGGTGAATGAGTTGGAACATGAGTTAGTTGCTGTATGTTATGCGTGAACACGTCTTGCCCTTTTGATGCATTTTTACAATTTTTGTGACAATTATTGGTGCTTGACTTTCGCCGTCATTTTGATATAAAGATACACTGAACAAATAGAAGTGCAATGGAGTTCCAGTTAATAAGAATGTACTTAGGAAGAGTTTATCGTAGTTGATATTTCGGCAGAATTTTTCCCTGTGCCCGTGGAGTCAAGCTGTGTACTTTTCTTTAGCAATGGCTAACTTGAATGCAGATTTAAGGTCGTACCTATCAAGCTCTAAGAACGGATCATCTGGGTCAGGAGAAAGCGGCGGCTTTGCGGCGTCTGGGAAACGGACGCTGAACACGATGACCAACTGGTGGAGGGGGAGTGGTGATGGAGGAGAAGGGGGTGAAGGGGAGAAGATGTTGGCAGGGGATGTTGCCAGCAAACCGGCGGAGGATGATGGAAATGGTTGGTTCAACCAGGCGCAGAAGGATCCCTTCTGCCCAACGCTGGTAGGTTTTTATCTTGGGCTGGTTCTGACAATTGGTAAGATCACACGATCGCTCTGCACGACAGGTCGATTCTGCCTGAAATCTCCAACTTACTTCCCTTTTTGTAGTTGATGGTGTATACCATTTATGTGTAGACGGTTTTTGCATCCCACTTCCTTGAGAATGAAATGCCAAGAAAGTTGAGTTGATGGACAGGACAAGTGAAAAGTATTTCAAAATTGGTAACTTTTTCTTGTCCGTCTGGCATTTATTTCAGAGTAAGCGACAGAGAATCCTGGGCTTCATGACTTTCATCGTAGCAGGGGCTTTCTGCTTTGGTCTTGCTGCTGTTTATGCCCCATTCATTGTCCTGCGAGCTCGGAAATTTGCGTTGTTGTACACCATGGGAAGCCTGTTCACCATAAGCAGGTAGATACCTCGTGAAAAGTGGAATGCTGGCAAGGTTGTTAACTCCCCCCACCCAGGTGCCTTTTTGCATTTTAACCTTGCAGAAACCTGCTAAATCAATGAAAAACGGGAAAACTGTAAGTAAGTCTCGGCTTTATTTTCCTTCCCGCAGGATCTTTCAAAATCCACTGGTTTTTAAAGGGTTTGGGAGGGTAAGAAGTCCAGGCTAAGGGGTTTGCGTGTAATCAGTGGGAACAGTTTTCACAAGGAGCCACGTTGGACATCAACATTTTACGCCAATGTGGCATGGTTGATTTCATGAACAGAGATTTAATACCAGAGAGGCATAGAATTTTGTTCTCTGGTATGGACACTGGTAGAACCTTACGCTACTGGCATACCAAAAAGCTGCTAGATATTATGAACAGCACTCTCAATTGACTTGATACATGTACTTGACAGTCCTGATGTACGCCCTGACTACCTTGTGTGTCTGAAAGTTACTACTGTGGCTAGAAACAACCCAGATGCCACTGAAGGCCACTGGCTAGCGGCTGTGGCCACTTCCATGGAAAAGTGTGTTACTACTAATAGCCACAGCCAGTTGAGTCAAACATGCAATAATTATGTTCGTAGGGACTTTTCCATATGAAATCCAACATTCAACACTCTGAGGGAGCCAAATGGGGCTTACTTTTCTCTCGAAAGTCCCCTTGGCATCAAGCCTTATGTAAAGTGAAAGTGGCGCAGGCTGTCCCTTCCTGGATCCTGCAAAATCCAACTATACCACCTGGTGGATTTCCAAGGATCAGGAAGGGATGGGGTGGTGTTATTTGGGGGAAATCTGACCTTGGCAATGAAATAAAATCTTCTCGGTTTCCAGTTTCTCCCTTCTGTGGGGTCCTTGGTACCACCTGAAGCACCTCTTCTCGTCAGACAGGCTACCCTTCACTGTCATCTACTTCACGTCAATGTTCCTAACACTGTATTTTTCCTTGATGGTGAGTTCACTGTTACAACTATTTTCAATGAAGCAAACTTCTTTTTCACAAATATTCTCTCAAGTGTAGGAGAAACATGTCTGATTGCACCAGGGCGGCCTTTGCATTTTTGTGAAAATACTAAAACAATTTTTTGGGGGGCTGGATAGGGAAGCCTCAGGTTATGCAAATACTGGAAATGCGTGTGTTTTTTATGCTTGAACTGTTTGTCCGTTGTGAGGCTTGACATTGTTTCCTTTTTTTTTCTGTTTTTCTCTCACAGAGACAGTCAACCTTACCCACAGTTATCTGCGCCGTTTTCCAAATTATTGCTTTAGTCTGGTAAGTCTGTCTTGTTATTGTTTACTTATTGAAGTTGAGGTGGAAAACACCACAGAGCCCCTTCTTGAAAGTATAGCATCGGTTCTGCATTTTCTATCAATTAGTTTGAGAAATGAAGTTTTTTTGGGATACCTCTGTACTGCAGGTACATTGTGAGTTACATTCCGGGCGGCCAGACAGGACTGAAGTTTTTCTCTAAGCTCTGCAAAGCGGCAGCCAGCAAGACACTTTCTAACGCGTTGCCCGTGTAGGCTGTCTTCTCATTATCCCACGCCAACTCATCTCATGGAGCCGGCCCTTGAGTACTCGGAGTTTCTCTGGCGTCAGGCCATAATTGAAATGGCGGCACGGCTTGCATCAATTCCAGGAGGAACCATTGATCTTTGGAATGGCTCACACAGAGCTTTTGAGTAGGAGTTCTAAAGCCCAGCATAGGGGCCCTGAACAAAAGAAGTAGCCGTTGGTCATCTAACAATATCATCCCCTGAGGCTGACTTAACGCAGACGATTTTGGCATAGCTGTATGGTTGCTTGTGGGCATTGGGCTCGATGCCAATACAGTTTTAATAGTCAGTGCCTCTTCGTCGTTGGTCAGGGAGTACTTGTGCTCTGAATCTGCAGAGAGTGGGACCTCACGGTGATATGCACTTGGCCAGAATTATATAGCAACTTGTACGTTGACATACCTGTATTGAACTTGCTGTTCAAAAGATGCAGCCCTGCCTACTGTTACTGGAATTTTCAGACTTCAGCAGTTTGGAGAAGCTGTCCACAGACACGTACCTGACAAGAGAAGATAAATAAAATCAATTTTTTTTCCATCATGTATGGAATTCCCAACCTTGGCAGTTAAACCTACTTAGGTTTCACATAGGGAGGGAATTTTTGTGAAGTTGTAAATTGTCTTGCTCAAGACACAACAAAGGACTCGATGCCTGGTTTTGAGACCCCTGGTACCACTTGCAGATGTGACCCACTTTTTTGAACTCAAAATGTGTAAATGTAGATGTAAACATTTTTTCCTCACGTTCTCGTGGATAATTGTAAATTATTATTTGTCAACATCTGAAAGCTATTTGCTGTAAAAAAAAAAAGAAACTACTCAACAACTTGAAGTTGTTGACAGACTGAAAATGTTTGAATTAATCACAGAGTTGTTTTTTTAAAATCTCCTTGCATCGTTGTGCAATCTGCAAGCTTGCTTTTACAGTCTAAAAATATTAACCACAGAGTGTGAGTTCGCATCTATTTGTTCACTAGCTTTGCGTCTTTTTTGAGATGATCAGCCCCTGCAAGGCATGCCTTTTATTTAACAGATACTTTGGTGTGTTTTGTATGGAAAAAAAAGTGGCATAAAGGAAATCTTGGAAGAAACTTGCTCCTTAAATGTCTGGTTGATTTCTTTGCGCATCTGTTGTGTGTAGCTTGAGAACTCACCTGTCAGACCCACTTACATGTTCAGAGGGAATTGTAGAAAATACTATTTTTTGGCATGCAGAGAACTTTATAGACTAATATATCCAGTTCTGCCCGTACCTTAGCCTGGTCTGCCAGCGCTTAATAAAGCATCTGCTAGCATGGTGCACATGAAATATGCATTAGATGTCGAACCTCCAACATAGAAACCCCAAAAATGAATGCTTCCCGGGGAGCTTTGAGGTCTGTGAAAATCCTCTTCCATAAGGCAAGTCTCGTCAGAATATTTTCCACGTCGACTGAATGTTCTAGAAACTCGGTTTGTAGGTCAGTCTCGATATTCTGCTCTGTGTAACGCTCGATTTGTCAAAATGAATGTGATAATGTGACCCACAGACGGCCAGGAAAAAATGTTCAAAATCAGTTTGTAACTTATTCACAGCCTCGTGGTCGAAATGTAAACATAGCCCTCGCATTTAATTCAATTAGCTCGGAGTTGATAGAGAGGTTGATATCTCTTGTCACCGACTCGAGTTGTCGACTTGGTGATTTTATGTTGTTCTTGCCATTTGAATATTTTGCTTTCTAGTACTAATCAGCTTTTGGAGAAACTAATTTCAGAGTTACAAATTCGACAGTTGCACTGCGTGTTGCGATTACTATGAATTTTAAAGCTCTTGAAGTGGTGACAACATACAATGAATATGTCCATCGTGAATACAGTTGATCGTGAATAACGATTAATGTCAGGAACACATTGTGCTTGCTTTCCTTAAATATCTCGTGCCTCTCAATTTGAATGGAATTTACCGTGAAAAGACATGGAACGAGTCGTATGGTGCCACCACTGATGGCCGAATTCATCAATTATGGAAATGTGCCTTACGGCATGCAAGTCCAATCCGGAAATGCAGACATTGTCTCTTCTGGCTAGAAGCCGTTAGCAGAAAATTTCTTTCGAAGCTAACGTCATTCTGTTTTGCATTTGGGTCATTGCTTTTTATATTTTGATCCCTCTGGCCGGTACACGTTAATAATAAGCCCACACATTGTTCCATCCAGCTCTTCTTGCAAGAAGCTCCAATCTTGTTTGCCGGAAATGCGTATGATAACGCCTTCACGTGTTTGTCAGGCGAGGGCGCTAATCCTCCCCTATCCGGTCGTTTTATCCATGTGTCAATATAACTACGAAGTTCGGGGACCACGTCTTGCGTCGTGCACGCAGTACACAGCCTGTTGATTAGGAAGACATCTAAATCTGTACGGCCCCGCGCCCTTTCGATCGTGGGCGTATTTTCTGTTTGTCGTCACACATCCAACGACTGCCACTTCTGTGACGCTCAGACGCTGGCGTGCAGTTGTCGAAACTTGGGCCCACATTGGGAGTCCAAGTTGACAGTTTGCAGACACCAATACGGAAGATTATTACAAAGGCGCCCACGCTCAGGCCTCTACTCTCTAATTTACGGAATGGACTTTTCTTCTAAGACCCATGGCGCTGAATTCCATGGCTAGCCGGGGGGAGGGGGCGCAAGGGGCGGCTCCCCCCCCCATCTTAGAAGAGCCTGGTTACACCACTGGCTTTATATATAGTGCAGTGTTTTTTGTGGGGGTGGGGCCATGGGTCAACTCGCCTGTGCAAGCTGAACTCAATGACTATGCATGAATGATACTCCCTGAAGGTGCCTGCGCGATTTGTCAGTGGACCTCTCTAGCTCGAAACATAAAAAATGAACACTGAACTCAAACATGGGGGACGGGAGGCAGAGGGGTCACTGACTGGGTGCGTTTCTTTGATGGAGATCCAGTGTGAACTCGGGGGGGGGGTGATTTGCTAAAACACGCTATTTCAAAAGTGGGCTCTCCAACATATCACACATTTCCACCGTCTCCGCTTGCGCTGCCACTGGTTGTAAACATCTGAAATGTTTATAGAAATCAGGTGTAGATGGTAGCTCTACAGTGCCATATTGAAAGCATACTTAGCAAAATGCGTATTATTGTCGTTTTATGAGTCAGCCTGAATACTCACCATGCGATCGTACGGTCACTGGCTCACCTACCCTGAGACGTACCGAGGGCTCATCCCTCACATCAGCCGACTGTTAATTATGCAGGAGTAACAACCCCCCCCCCAAAAAAAAACAAGTGTTTTCTTTTGATTCCCTGTTATTCCCCTTCAGTCATAGGCATGACCATTTGCTTCCCTTATTATCCATCAATTCTGTACAAAGTCTCGGCGTCGTCGGGACTTTCCTGATGCTTTATTTTTGGACTTAATATCTGCATGTCCCATTATTGTTCGTGACAAAATATCCTTCGACGTGGAACTCGATTTTAATCATGGATCAGAAAGATCCAATAAAGTACCTTCTTAATTTAAGACAGTCTCCAAGACTAGCGGACACACACCTTTCAATTATTGATGCTCGGGATCGTTGATATACGTAAATGTGATTTCCCCCTACACAATGCAAACCAATCCTATTACGTATTATCCAAAAGGTTGATTTTTTTTCCCCTGGTGAATTTCAGACTGTCCGCCCACACAACTTGCCAAGTTAACCACGTTAGACATTTCAAGAAGATTTGACAGACAGGAAGGAACGACGATTTAAAAGTTGAAGTGTCCGTAACACTGCGACATCTTAAGAAAGCGACTTGATGAACTGAGGTCTAGTGGACAGAGCGCGACTCGCGCAGATATGATCAGGTAAGCAAAGATAGACGTATCAACCGTTAAGTTCAATATCGTCAACTTTGTAACGATTATGAGTGAGTGGTTTTCCTTCTTTTTCTGTTACAGACCTCTGATTTAAAAACTGTGTTCGGTTTGGAATACTGGTATATCACCATCTCTCTTGATGTCCTGTGTTCAAATCCAAGCACCGGATGATAGCTTGAGCCGATACGAAATTTTTGGCTGCTGCCAACACTTTGAGATATCGGTAAAGGCATCTGCTGCCCTTTGAAAGCATTGTGCGCAATATCCTTCAGATCCGCTACCCCATACACACTTTAACAGGGAAGCAAATCTCCCGGTTCAAGGAAAGCGCATTAAAAAGAATTATTCGGGTGATTCCCAATAGTGCGCCTCTAAGAGTTTGAAACGCGTTGGCCAATTACAACGCGCGAAATTCGTCGACCCTTTCCAAACGTGCATTGGGTGGACAAATTTCGCGCATTGTGCAAACAGTGTTAAGATGGCATGAGTGTTTTTCTTGTTTTATTTTAGTTGACTGGATGATGTTGGTGCCCCGTTTTTTCCCCCGTAAATGTCTACCCAAACCGCCAGAGTGATAATTAAAAATGTCGCTCTACTTCCAAACTACAATTTGGAACGATGCAGTAGGCCTGAGTCTGTAAACCAGCACTGAACGCGTTTGGTGTCAAGTGCACAGCTGGGTTTTTTGTGTGTGGGTGTTTGTCCAGAAAACCAGCGGCGTTGTGGTTACAACTTATCTCGATTTCGGTGTAATCTATCACGTAACATGAGGTGATTTCGGGCTTGTTTAGTTTGAAGAGGAGTAGGCCCTATTTCCGCTGAAACGTGCGAAAACTTCTGACGTTACTTTCCAATATTCCAATCAGTGCTTATGGCCGCAAACAGACGGTACCTCGCTTCAGGTTCATTCACCCGGCCCGGTTTGCTAGCGGCTCGACCTGTCGAAAAGAAGACGAAACGCAAAAAATGTTATTCACCCGGCTGCGGAAATTGGCCTGAAAGTGCACTATGCTCGATGGTAACTTGGGTACACAAGGCAAGAACTACCACTGGGAAATACCGGTTCTATACCTTAAGGCAGAGCACGCCTCCGAGATAGCGAGGGATTGACACTACTCCGCAACACTCTGACCAGCTAGCGACTGCCCACTATTTGCACGCCGAAATCCCGGACCAATAGCTCGTGGCTATTCGAGCTGGCCGGAGCTTAACCAGACAGTGCCCATGTGGATAGTTGTGGACAGTAGGCTCGTGGGACATTGGAAACCGCTGCATAAAAAGGGCGGGCTGCTTCGTACACGGAGCAAAAATGCTAAGCAACAGCTTGAGAACCGCACGTTTTTAGGAGACTGCACCTCCTGTACTCGTAAGCATCTTCATTATCGTTTTCGTTATCAATGAGCAATTCCAAGTATTTTACAATCATCATTCCCCACCGCCTTTTTTTCGCAGCCTTTGGATTTGCCGTCTGCTTCGACGGTGTCTTTAATGCCTTTCAAGCATCTTTCGAGATGCATTATTTTTCCAATCACACATCGGCAAATGCTGCATTAGTCGTGATTCGTGGTTTTGTCTTTAAAAAATCATGATTCACAAATGTGCGAAATGTGTTTGTTGTTATACCTGTTCATACTATAAGTAATTTAAAGCCAGAAAAAAATATGCTTTACGATTTTTATCCAATCATCGACTGATATACTCAATCAGTCAGTTAACTCGTTTGGTGCACTATGGAGAAACGATTTTATTGCCTGTGTCGTTGGTAGAATGTTTACTGTTAAATATCCAAATTGTCAACTGTAATCCCTTGATTGATTATTTGTTTTCAAAATTTACAGGTAGTTCCAAATTCTTGCAAAATGTCGCGAATTCAGTTGCCATCGTTTCCGACCCTGCCACTCCGGTACCTGCTCCTATTCGCCACCTGCCTGTTCCTGCTGGCCTCACTAGCCCCAGGACGGGCTGCCTTTTACCCAGCCGCTCATGCTAGGCCCTACCGGGACATCTTGGTCCAGTCAGTTCCACAGTACTACTACTATCATCCCAGCCCCGACCCAGGTTCAGGCCAGGGTATCGAGCCACCCGCGTACAACTCCGGCCGGCAGAGGAGTGCGTGGCTCTACGGCGACCGCCCAGTACTAGAACTGGAAGGAAGACCAGGAAGACGGTCTGCTTCTCAAAATGTGGAAGTTAGGGGCGACTCTAGTCCCGTGATGGTCAGCAGATGGGTGAGTTGATTGTCTTCTTGAAACATTATAGATGTACATTACAAATCCTTGACATAGTTCAACAAATCCCCGCACTCTACTCACGGGCGATGCCATCAGTATATAGCCTTGAGCAGAAGCACCCCCTCATCGATTGAGAAGTGCCAAGTTGGTGGGGAGTGTTCATTTTGTTGGTAGATGGTGGAGAGTGTTCATTTTGTTTGGTAGCAATGCTACCGAACGCGTGTATTTCATCATCGTTGGTGAACCAGCAAAGTGCCGTTCCCGCCAAAGGCACCCCCGTTGCTAAGAAATTTGCGTCCTATCTTGATACAGCTACGGACTCATAGTCGGTCGAAATGGCTTCTTATTCTTGTTGACGGATAAAAAGGTTTTTTTTTTTTGCAATCTATCCCAGGCTACTCGAAACTCGGTGAGCAAAACAAACGCCCAAGCCGTGCTAGCGTCCCCTGACTACTTTGACATGGGTCTCGAAAGCAGTAGAAAGCGAGGTCCCAACAGCGGGCGAACATTCCAGGGCATGCCGCCATTCCAACCACCTCCCTCCAGCTCCGTCTTGCCTGATCTGCTTCCCCCGAACCTGTTCAACTGGACGGGGGTCATCGGTGTGCGCGCCGCGCGGGCTAAGGACGCCCCTGGTCACCCTGACAGCCGAAAGGGCCTACCGTACAACCGAAGACATCGGCACAAGGATCTGCAGCTATTTGGAGCCAACTATGACAAGAAAAGACACATCCAAGATGCCTTTAGTCAGGTAGGGGCTTTTAGACATCAGAGGAGGGATGGTGATGTCCCGCGTTCTCCATCACGCCATGGATATACAGAGTAAAATCAAACGAGGCAAGGGTACCCGCCTTTACATCATGACTGGGACTTCACTCATCAATATTTAAAGGAGAATACGGTGCAGAATACTGTTTCTCGTACTTTCTTATAATTATTCACTCCTGACTTGCTTATATTTTCACCTTTTCCCAGTGTCCGTAAGATCCGTCAAGAGACTGTGCGTGTGCAAAAATGTCACACGAAAGTAAGCCCAGTTTGTATCAAAAGAGAGTTTAATATACATGTATGTGTATGCATTGATTTGAGAGTTTTGTGATCAAAATTTATTAAATTTGCAGAACAAGGAGAAGCGAGTCTTTGAGACGGCTGATTTATCGCTTGGAGGCTACGACAAGAAACATGCAAAGGTAGCGCACTCGCACACGAACGAGAATGGCGAACCAGAACCTTCCGTTGCTAGAGTGGATCGAGAAAAACATGATTTCCAGCATGCTCATTACGGTCAAGTGAGAGCCGTTTGTTTTGAAATCACGTGTTGGGAAAAATTCTGTGCGCTATATAATGAGATGTGTATGCAAACGTAACTTGTTATAGATCATTCCATTCATCAATGGGGTGCTCTGACGATTCTGGGTTAATGTGTGCAGCTAAAATTGGATGCAATATGTTTGTGCCTTGTATCATTTATACCCCATTTACCGTAATACAGATTTTAACAAGTGACTTACCGACAGGAATAATGCCAAAATAAAACAATGTTCAGTCCACCCGTAATCTAGAGTATCGAAATATGTATGTCAGTATCTTCTTTGGGGAACGTTCTTCCACTAGGCTGGTCGTGATTCCAACAGTGAAACTGACAACCGGGCGTATCTGGCTTCTTCTTACGCTGCTGCTGTTCGAAACAACAGGAAGCCAGTGGTAGAGACGGCTGACTTATCCTTCGGAGGCTACGACCGGAGCCGCCTGATGAGGGACGGGCGGGGAAAGCGAAGTCACAAGCAAAGCCCGGGGCAAGTCTTCAATGTCATGCCCCCGTTCCAGCCCCCGCCCTCCAGTTCCCTCCTACCGGACCTGTTCTCCCCGCACGCTGTCAACGACTCTCTGGGCATCATTGGGCAACGCCCGACGCGGCCCTCGGCCACCAATCCACGGGGGGCCCCCAGCGACCCCAGCCACCTGTCCGGAGATCACCCAATTCATCCCAGCGGCGGCCAAGGACCCCAAGCCGACCCCCAAGGGCCGAGACATGAGGGCCAAGAAGATCACCGCCAAGCCGACGGTCAGGGACTCCGTGACCAGTATGACCGTCCGGTTAAACACGCGGCCGAGATACCCGAGGCTGTAGCGGACGGGGTTTGGCACGCTCAACGATCGGAGACGCACCTCTATAGCAACCCATTCGCTTCGCTGCCCCCGGGTAGCTACCAGAAACTTCCAGCTCCCGAGTACACGGAAGAATCCGGATCTCCCCAAGAACCCATCCATGCAGTAAGTATCACAGAACGAGAAATACCACGTCAGACTCTGCGACATGACAACCATTCTGCCATCTAGCTCGTGTATGCGAACCACTTTACATTTCTTTCTGATTCCTATATAGGCCACACACGCTGTTGAACTTTTCCTTGATTCTGTCCTGAGACATTGTCTTCGCACGTTCTTAACATGTGCATAATATACGGCTGTACTGCAGTAAAATAACACCATCCCATTGATACTTAAAACGGCCGTTTCACCATAGCGCGCCCCCAAGAATTTGCAACGCGTTGGCCAATCACAGTGCGCGAAATTTGTCGACCCAATGCACGTTAGGAAAGGGTCGACAAATTTCGCGCGTTATGATTGGCCAACGTGTTGCAAACTCTTGGTGGCGCGCTATTGTGAATCGCCCGTATTTAATGGCATTACGTTCAGCGGAACAAAACCCTTTTACAAATGCACATCAATAACTTCACAGGACTGCATACAGAAAAGTGAGGACGAGCTAAAATGTCTTTCAAGTAATACATTGAGTGGCACATTCAATATTTAATTACTTGTAATTCATGAGAAATCACATTGTACTTGTCCTCTGCATTGGCATGCACAAGATACCCATTGGTACCGTCCACTAGAGGCGGATGGGATGTTTGTCAAGACATGCCGTGAATGGTTGGGCAAACCATCCGGGCCAACAGCATGACGTACCTAGCAAGCACTTTATATATCAAGGTCTATGTAAAATGACCCTTGACACAGTAAAACGTATACTAAAACTTCTCATTTTTGAGACCCAAAGTCACTTAAGCGAAACAGATCTAAAGCACAAAAATAATACAAGGACACTGACTACCAACTAAAGAACCGACCAACCAACCAAGTGAGTACGTACATGTATCACGAGCGATCGCTCGGCCCACTGATTGACATATCGATTAACAAATTTTCACCGGCCAGACAAACATCAGACACACAAACCAGCTCGGCTGCTGTCTGCAAAGTCATCCTGTCACTTCAGGCTGGCGTACAAAAAACCCACTATCTTTGACTTTTTCAATAAGTAATATCCACTAGAAAAGAAGATTTGAAGGAAATCTGTAATGAGAATTAGAGTTCTTTTGAAGATTCCGTATCGCCTGCTCACTAGACAGTTTCCAGGCAGCCTCCAAATCTCGCTGTCTGAGTAATCTCTTGCTTGGAATGTCATGTAATTATAAGTATTATACCAACAGCGACCGGGCTCTTTGGGGGTGGGTGGAAGGAGGATATTTTTTTCTTCAAAGCCAATTCTACTTTTCTTTGTGGAGGCGTAATCCTTAAAATCCTTTTAATCATGTATATCAAATGATAGACACCCTCAAAAGGCCGACTATATATAACTGTGGAGCCGACGAAATCCAATGTATTATTGTCCTTGGAAAGAAATCCAGCTCGGCGTAATAACACTAGAGGCGAGGATATATTTGCTTTGAAGAATAAGATGTTTTTTCCTGACCGATTCCGTCAGGTTGTTTGTCGCATTCCCTGTGGAGGGTTCATCAACAAAACAGATCTGGCCTGCTGAACAGCTCGCGGGGTGGTCTTATTTCGCCTGGATTATTACAAAATTGACTGTTGAAAAGAACGCTCTCGTAGTATTTGTCAGGCTGGGTAAATTAAAATAAGAAATTCGCCATGAAATACACACAAAAAAAAATCATCAGCAGGAAAGTATGCAATAGCACCCAAAGAGTGGTGGTTTAATGAGAAATTCCGAAATAAATCACGGGAATAACATCGTGCATGTAGGCATAGCCTAAATAGGGAAAAGGGAAAACGAGAATTCCGAAAGTTGAGGGCCATTCTGCGTTTTTCACTTTTCTTTGTTAGATACAAGGGTGTTTTTGCCATCCACAAAATGAAAAGATTTTCTGCTTCGCAATCTTGAGCGTCGTGAGTCCAATTTTCAGGGGGGATGTGAAGCACTACATCAGTTGCAAATCAGTACGCCATTAAAAGTACACAAAAAGGTAAATTGTAAGGTTTTTCTGTTAAGCAAACTGGTGATTACGTCCCTTTCATCTATTTTCTTCCTCTCTTTAGCCTCGGTAAAATTATTCATTTTTTTCCGGGGGGAAGCAAGTGCCTCTTAACTGCAATGCACGTGTCAGCAGTTACTTCTTGTGAAACGGATCTCTTGTCAGATTTTCTAATCCTCCTCTACATTGCAGCGAGACGTACTGGTCAAGATCGACAGCCGGCGCCTTCAGCTGACCTACCGCCTCAACGCACCGCCTTACTTCACCTTCGAGGGCCTACTAGCGCAGCTGGCCACCTACCTGATGCCGGGATTCTGCGTAGACCTCGCCGTGACGCGCCGGGATCAGAACTGTGAGATCATCAGTCACATGGCAGCCCTTCAGACGGACCGGACACAAATCTGGCTGATCGAGATCGTGGACACGGGTGGAAACGTACGTATAGAATATAGACCTTTATCGGGCTGCCGCCATGTTTGTCTTGTTCCCTGTAGACTCATCAGCAATAGTAAAATAACTTTGCATGCTCATAAATAAGGAAACAGACTAACTGTCCTTTTAGCCTCAGTTTGGTTACACTTCGGGTTCAGTCAGACTGAAATCAACAGTCATTCGTAGAAAGTATTCAAATATAATTTGTAATCACGTATCAACTCAAAGGCGCCATTTTGCCAAATGTATGTCTTGGTCTGACCCATAATGCAAAAGTGAAAATAATAAACACAACATTAAAGACACTAGTATACCGTTACAAGTGGCTCCAATTGGCGTGATTTTCCTCGCCGTAGTGGCTTAGTTGGGCTGCGATTTCTTTTCGCCCAACACGCTAGGGGAAACCTAACTTGAATAAAGGCTATAATCGTGGCTCTGGAATAATTTTTCTCAAAGGGAAGTATAGTTGGATATTTAAACAGGGGAGGCGTCCCCCGATAATAAAACGATTTTCCCATAGGAGAGTACGTGGTGTATCCCCACGCAGTTGTGCAATTAAAAAAACGCGGTACTTTATTTCTCGCTTTTCTTATATCACGCCGAATGTCTGCTGCCACCAAGTGGTTGAAAAGAGCGCTTCCGGGAATTAGCCGAGTGTCTGACATACATGTCATCAATGTGTTCGCGTACATAGGCTATACAGTTGTTTCACTTGTCATGAACTTCAGCTGCCAGTAATAAAAAAGGGGGGAGACAGTGTAATCTCGATCAGTACGACCCCATCAAAACTAGAGCTCATGCGTCAACTGCATTTGATTATGAAATCGTTCTCATTCTTAGATTATCTGGATGGATCAGTGTATACCCGACACTAGGCTCTTCATAGTGCTGGGGTCGAGGGTTTCCTTCAAGTTCAGGACGCACAGCCTCGTCCCCTCTGCGATCCTGCCGGTTTCTACCGAGGAAGCTTCCCCGGAAGGTACCGGTGACACCACCCCCGAGGAGCCGCGGGAGAGAACCCACGCCTCGGTGGGCCTACCCGCCTCGGATCACGCTCAGGTACCGCAAGGTCCGCCCCTTACGCCGCAGCGACAGACGTCGGAAAACTCCTGATCTTTTCCCAAAGCACATCGCTAATTTTAAACCAAAGCTCCCTAAATTCAATGAGTCATTTTTAAGTATATAACTACATATATTTCAGCGTCACGTGATCCTGCCTGTAGGTTGGGCTAGCACGGTGAAAACCTTGACTTGAACACTTCAACTCCAAACATGCAGGCCTAAGGTTTACTAAGTCCATATACTATGGAATCACTCTATAATCCAATAATTGAGTGTTTGTTGGTTTAAGTTCATAAGATAGCTAAAAAATGTGCTGTGTAGACATGTATTGAGATGATGTTTCAACCGACGAAATGCACAAATTAAACGTTGGACTTTAAAATGACATAAACTGTAGTCAGAATAATACCGCACAAAAATATCGCTTTTAAGAAATGATGGCCAATTGCCGATTGTGCTGGTTACGATTGAGAATATTTAGTAATTAGATCTATATTGTCAGCATTCATTAGTATTCTTAGAAAATTATTTATAATGTTCAGAGAAAGTGCGCAATTGACTCGTTTGATGATACACAGTGGGGCATCCAGCCGGGGGCGGGGCAGGGGGCAACCCCCCATCTTTTTTTCAAGTAGTTTTATTTATCAAATATTAGCAACAAAACCTTAGAGAAAACAACACCCCGAAATAAAAGCAAGGATCCCAGGACTAAGAGCTAGACTTTTGATATTTTTTCTTCCCCCAAATCATGTTGAATTAGCCCGAAACCGCATTCGCTTTTGAATTTCCCCATCTACAACAAAAGCTGTATACTCATCGGATGATACATCGCATAGTTAAGGTTTTAATATTGCAGATTTGAAAAAAAGGTTTATCTTTGACACTCAGACTGACTGCGTCGCAATTTATGACGAACCGATGTGACCAACCAATGGCGTTACAGCCTTCCCATGACGAAGTTATTTACATATAAACCGTGTTTACTTTGCAACTGGAATGTTTAAAGTGACATCATTTCCTCGTACTGTGAAACAAATTCGTCGTGAATAATATCAAGTTGAAATAAAATAAACAATAAACCTATAACTGACCATGCACTTGGAATAATATGATTTTGTCTCAATTATTTGAAATGTTTGCACTTGTAGATTCTGGTAAGAGGTGGACGAACATGAATGGAACATAAATACCAAAATAATAGAAAATGATAATTTTTCCAAATGTTTATTCAGTTAACAGTCATGTCACAGTATATTTTTTTAACACGAGCTGGCAATGACAACAAATGTGCTTTACTTAAATATTTATAATCCTCAGCGAATAATAAAATAAGAGTTATCGTGGCAAAGTCTTTCTGAAATTGTATAATTATGTGGCAAAGATTAAATAAATATGCAAGGGATCACAAACATATAGGCACACATTATGTACACACCCAGCGCCACCTTTTCTAAAGCACACACTTTTTGCGAATAGCAATATGCATGGGAAATTCCCAAAGGGACCAACATTGTATTGCCACCTTACTAGAGATGTGAGAAATTTTTTTTACTTCTTTCAATCCAGCATTCGTTTCATTGTACATCTTTTCGTCCCTAATTTCCAAAGACAGTAGAGTAAAATTTCAACATTTGGAAATAGGAGGGTATTATTATTAATTATTTGACCATCACAAGAACAAACAAAGCAAAATTGAACAAAAAGTATATTAAAAAAAACACACACACGAGAAAATAAAAGCAGAAGCAGTGACCAGGGACAAAAATCCGAATACATAACAAGGCGGTATTAAATACTATTCTTTTTCTGACTAGCAACGCACAACTCTTCATTAGTCAATCTCCACCGATTGCTAATCATAAATATTAAATCGTGTCTAGAATGTTATTTCATAACATGAGAAAAAGTGAGTTACATGATCACATAGACGAAACAATGAAGCAAACAAGTAACCAATGAGTAATTTTAGTAACCATCTAGAGATCAAAACGTCTTCACCTTTTTGCAAACAGAAAGTTCCTTTTAAGGGAGTAGATCGACTTTCAAGACTCTGGCTGTTGTTCCTTTGTTCGCACGAAGTAAGGGTCAGATATGAAGTGATCTCCACGAGGTTTGAAATGTCGCGCAAAAGGTTACAGCAGCGCGTTTGGTTTGTCCGAAGTTAAGCCCGTGGTTGAAATGCCCCTTTTAATTTAAGACTGCTTGTGCCGGTTAAGCAAGATCCTTGAGCATGCGTGTAGCATCTTGGGGTCGCTTATAACAATGACAAGTCCACAGTTTCGTCTTTGTGTCCTCGAAGCGTCCAGGACTTGCCACTTGTGTTGATGATCCTCATAATTTTTTTAAAATAAAAACAAGCTGCTTCATTGGCGCTGTTGCGCATACTGTACAGCACAGCTCTTTGGAAATTGACTTAATTGAGTACAATCACACAAAGTGAACTTGATGTTACAATCTGAAATAACATAAATACATATTTGTAGATAGCACCACAAAACTCAGCTGATATTACATTATAAAATATAACAGCCTACCTTTACGCTTGCATATCAATATCCGTGCATAAAGACAACACATGTAATGCCGCATTCATGTTACTTTGTACACGCAAAGCAAATAACAAAGGATACCTCTGGCTTAGGTACAAAACAATGCCCATGTTGGTTAAGACTTACCATGTCAACACAAACTCTGAGAAGTCCAGCTGTCCAGCGACTTTTTTTTACGATAATAACTTACAATTTACAGCAATCATCTGTAGATAAACTGTACAGTACCACATCTCACGCACTTTTTTTGTGCATTTAACAGAGGAAGAACATTCTTTCAATTAAGGTTTTTTGCCCTTACCCGGCGTATATTCACAAACACCGTATACTCAGTGCTTGAAGAACATTCTTTCAATTAAGGTTTTTTTGCCCTTACCCGGCGTATATTCACAAACACCGTATACTCAGTGCTCGAAGAACATTCTTCGCACCATTTACTGTTCTACTTCGATTTACAACGCATGAACATTAATTGCTTATTGACATTAAGACGGGAATATGTTCATTTTGAACTTTCCTTGAACTTCCAATCCCTATGCTGAGGGTAAACTCGCCGTAGCCGAGCCAATAAGGAAGAGTTGTGGAAGCTGTATTTTGGGTCTGCATGAGCAAACGGGAAACTTCCAGCACACTGATTTACATCGTCTATACAAGTATTTACAGCGAAGCCACGAGGCAAAGCAGGACGTGTGGAGGAGGATACGCATGCACCATTCGCGAATGGTACAAGGTGCGAGTGACGAGAATCCATTAGATACAGTGATTCGTTGGCTCCAATCAGGTAGTCGCGTCACAACACGAGGCAGTTCCCCTTTAAGCTAATGACAGTTCGGAGAAGATGGTCCTCTTCTTCTCTCCTTTGACCGATCCACGTTTCTTCCCCAATGACTGGGAGATAATCTGAGAGGAAAAGATGAGGGCATGACAAGAAATGACAAGTTCGTAATACGACGCTGGCATGGAGTAAGCACTGTATGGTCAATGTCATTTCCTTTACCATTTTTCACTGCAGTCATGGTCGTTATACCTTCATTGCAATGATCATCAACGCCAAACGTCCCTTGCGTCTGTATGAGTCATCGATGCCATGGTAACCAACCCCCATATATGTTAAACCACTGTTATCACCTCCTAACCGTCACTCCCCAGTCAACAGGACAGCTCGACTTACCGATTTTATCTGAGCTTTGCTGAAGTCCCCGCGAACTTTCAGTACACGCCGAGCATGCTTCTCCTTTAAATCCGGGTACTTGTTGACGAGCACCTGTCGCGTAAAAAATAGAACGTTGAAGCATCATGCAGTGTGGACACCACTTGGATTAAGCAAGATTTTTGGATGGCAATATCGCGGGTAAGGCGTTGGCCGCAAAAACCACAAATATGACTCAGGCATCGTCTAACCGGAAAAAGCCTACGATTTCTGTGGGCGCAGTCGGCACTTGTTACTGATTTGATTTGGAAATGGGTTGATTAATGGAGGCATTTTACTTTGCAAAAACAACATGTTTCTGAAATTACATGACAAGTCAGAATTTCAAAGACATAATATTCTGGTATGACACTGACTGTGAATACGATTGATGAGATCAGTTGGTTTCTCGTGACAATTACATTTGTGCATCTCATTTTGTGCGGGTAGGGATAAAGTTGTCTGGTAAACAACCATCATCCGCCAGGGGTGCGTAATGTACGAACATTCAACACAAACAGTGCCAGCGAATTGAATGTAAGGTCACGGGACGGCTATCTTTCCAGAACTCCAACTATACTCACAATGAGGTCTGTGATGGCCGTCTGCTGGTCGTCAACTTGTACCAAACCAGCCAAGTCGCGCACCACAGCCCAGCGAGATTCCTGAAAAATAAATACAATCCAAAACTGTTACATAGGTGCAGAATCCGGACCAAAAATCGGCAGAAAATGTCTTTCAAAATGTGCTCCTGAATAAAATGACAATTCTTCAATTAGAATGCGGACATGTTGCCTTACATTTCCGTTCACGGCACCGAAATCTTGCAAGAACTTCTCCAGCCGACTGCATTCTCGGCAAATCTTATCGAACAGGGCCAGCCTGTCACTTTTGCGCCCCTCAAAACGAATCCTCCTGTTACACAGATAAAAAAAAATGAATTATAAGGAAATTCAAAGCAACAATATCTCTTACCCTTACACTTCCTTTTACATTTTTGACTGAAAGCCCTTTGTGCAAGTCTTTGACCGAAACGAAAATAATGCATAAATTCATTGCTAAACTCACTTTTTAATGAGCCCTTCCAAATAACCCACGACCAGTTTTTCCTCTATCACTGACATCAACAACGCACGCACTGGTTCTCGGAGATGACGTAAGTATGATGTCATGACATCGCACATCGTGTCTACTGCTTCCCTACCGTTACCAGCCAACCTGTCGCACCATAAAGAATTCAAAAGAGGGTTGTGTAAATTAGTGCAATGTGATTTCATGGGGAGATAGGTCCAATTTTCTTCCCACGGAATTTGCATAATTATGCGGTGATCCCCTCCTAGATACTCACCAATTCTGGGTCAACAGTGTGTTGAGTTCTGTATTGATGTCGCCCAAAAGTTTCGGCAGCAACAACTCAGAACTGATATGGAGAAAAAAAACCCAGAGCATTTACTATTTTCTTCCAACAGAATCAGTTGCAGAATAATACAAAATCTCAACTGCCTAGGCCTATTCGGCACTTATTTGAAACTTGGTACATAAAACTGTAATGACAAATTATACTTTTTATCAAAACGGGCGAAGGACAACACATTTAAAAATGTTCTCCTCGTATTATTTTATTATTGTAACTGTGTTCTCCTTGATGCCAATGTACGCCAAATGAAAAAAAACAACTTTAATTTACAAATTCCCCTGTACCACTTCAGTCATCGTCAGAGTGGGTTCTAAATTTAAGTTTGGTTTCTCGGTCATGTCATTGCTCATAGAAGAAATTCATGATCCCTGAACTGATGTGTTTTTGAAAGTCTTCCTCATCAATTTTGCTCACCACTTTTTTGTCTGAGCGTTGATCTTCCGTATGAGAGTCTGCGTGGGATCTTCGTCCATCTGCATGTTGTTGTTGTTTCTGCAGTTTTCCGTTGCCTGTTTCTGGGCCTTACTAATCTCCTGAAAAAAAACCCCCAAAATTTATGTCGAGATTTCTCGGAGTCTTCACTTTGAAATTTCGTTGCCATGCTATTTTTGACGTTTTAAGTGTGCTGAAGAGAAATGGGAGCCAAGTTGTAACAAAATGAGTCAAGATCGCCAATGGTGATTGTTAGATTGCAGGACATTACACATGATCGTTTATAATGAAGATTAAATTTGAAATGTCAGTGTGGTGTTGTTGTAAAAAGACAGCGGGTCTAGAACAATCATGACGAATAAATTGCACGTGGGCCTGCAAGGTTTCATGACTGCCCAGAGAATATGTTTTAAAAGTGGGAAACAACACACTCTTTTGATACAAAAAATGTAAAACGTGATATTTTCAATTCTCTAAGCGATACACTTTGTTCCTTTCCTAAAGTATTGGATAAAGAGCACAGAAACTCTTTATGCGATGTTTTAAATCAGGTTTTGAGTATTTACCATCATCTCCTTGAGACGTAAAGCAATTTTGTCGAAGTTGTTCAGCAGGGCAACCTGAGGGAAAAAATAATATTACATCAACATGAATGCCTACAAAATCACGGCTAGAAATTAGAGTGTCACGTGGTTGTGTTTTCACTTTACTGTGGAGTGCCTGCGGTTTGGGCTCCATTGCCCGAAATGGGGAGATAAAGTTCTCACCGCGTATTTCTCGAAATGGGTAGGTCTCGGTTCGTCGGAGTTCTTCCGTGCGCCCCGCTGTAGTTGCAGCTTGGGAGAGTGGCGGTGAGCGGTTTTACCGGTGAGGGCGGGCTCCTGTCCAATGTATGCTTTGGCACTGGCTGCGAAGAGACGAAGAATAGAGAAGTAATCGATCTGTTGGTCAATTAATCGACCGAGGATAACATCATCGATTGGTCAGCCGAAAATTCAATTAGTCATTAAATCGATCTAGAC
The DNA here is from genome assembly GCF_001949145.1 of Acanthaster planci. The sequence continues at coordinate 1,947,362 of NW_019091404.1, read as the reverse complement.
GAAATGAGTAACGATTCACTAATAGCTTGTATTGAATCAATTAAAACTCGATGTATCAATATATTTTGTAAATGGCCAAACAAATTGAACCATTAATTCCAGTTGTCAGATTAAGTCCTAATCCCCCAAAAAACTACAAAAAAGGCTCAAACTTGAATGTGACCCTCTGACGTGCCCAACCCTTCCATACAAAATGTACAAAGGGCTCGTCCGCTTCAACGTATTTCCCATAGGGCCTACAGCACAGCTGAAATCTCACCCGCGTAGGATTCCATGATGGCGTCCAATTCCTGTAGAGACAGCATGGAGATTTGTTCATGTAGCTCCCAGCTTATGTCTCTGGCCTGTCTTAGCTAAACAGGACAAAGTAGAAGTGGAATTTTCGATTTTACCAAGAGTTAGAAAATGATGATTTTTTTTTGTTTTCATTTGGGAAAGGTTCTACAGACCATTAAGAAATGAGGTCTCAATTCATTAACAGAAATTGACACTTGCCTGGGCCAGCCTTTTTTTCAAGGACTAATTTTGAATCATTTGACAATCATTTTGGTTTATCTATGTCGCGGTTCCTGAGATCTAATCGATCCGAAGCAGTGAGGAGTGAATCACGAGATGGCGCACTTCTTCGTGCAGACCCTCTGGTCTCTCCATCTGAGAAAATGTTGTCGTGCAGTTTCTCCCATACTCAAAGTTACTCTGATCAACTCACGTTTTCCTCCAGCATTTTTAGGATGTCTAGAGGGAACTGAGTGTAGAATGCTCCCGAGTGCTCGGCGATTGGCTCGTCTTCGCTTCGCCAGTCCTGCAAGAACAATTCCAAAGGATGGAAAAGAATGACAGCATTTACCCGTTTTATTTCCTCCCAGGACTGAAAAACAAATAAAAATTGACTGTCTGTAAGAATAAATACGAGCCGTCGGTACTTACATTGATATCTCTCTCAAGGGCGTTTTCCATCCACTCGTGTATGTGACCCTTTTTTTCCCTGAGGAATCTGCAGAGAACGAAGAAAGATGACAGGGACTACAACAACCGATCCCAGTAAGACGCACAATGTGACTCGCTTTTCCAAAATCAGGCTGAAGTAAAAGGGGATGTTGATGTTTCACGACTCATCTCCTCGATGGTAATTTTCATACTAGTCCTCCGTACAAAACGAATTTCTGCAGGAAACTTGGATGGAAACCTTTGTTCAGCTCTTAGGATAATCTTGAAAACTGTGCAAATATCCAGAGTGATCAAAACCTTCCTCAAAAAGGAATGTTTCGTGTTTAGCATCTCCCCACGATCCACGATTAATGCAACTTGATGGGGTAGGAGTTTGTTCTCAACTTACTTGTCCTGAAGTTCAACGATCATACGGCAAGGTTTACAGTTGGCATCTTGGCAGTTGAAAATTCTATCGCTGTAGCAACAAAAGAGGAAAAACGGGAACAATCAATGATGCGAGCAACGGCGAGAGAATCTGCGCCTTTTTATTGAAAGCTCGGGCCTTGACATGAACAAAAATTTAAAGGAAAATGACATTTTTTTCCGTGAAGGGGATGCTGCAACCAGCTCGGATACAAACATTTCAAAATGATTGACAAAACCAAAATTATAATTTAGTCACTAATGAATATTCATTGGATAATCTTACCGACACCATATCATCCAGGAGAGGACTTGTACAGTTTCTGCATCATTCAGATGGAATGAAAACCGGTCATACATCTAAATTAATAAAAATAGCAGAAAACTTTACTCAACCATAGATAGTTTTCAACAATTCAGAGTTGACACATGCACACCATAAGATATCAATTCTATTCAAACAGACGTTCATACGTACCAGTGTCATCAGGTTCTCGTAGTAAGTCATCATATATGTGTTCAACATGTCCCACTCTTCCGTAAAGACTTTGCTAAGACTCTTCAGAAAATAAAGAGAAATAAAGAATGATTGGGGAAGTCAATTTAAAATCCATGTTAAGGGAGAAATGAAATGTAAAAGTAAGGTAATAGTTCTATTGTCAACATACTGTAGATGTCAAAACTCCAGTATTCCAAAGGGAAGTGAACTGACTTTCATGGGGTGGCTACAGAAAATGTACAGCAAGGATGGGTACTTTGGCTGGTAACTCAAAAGTCTCGTTTTTTTCGCGACAATGTCATTGGTTGATAAACACCGTGACGATTCTTCCTTTTCAAAATCTGATTGGCTAGACACTTGATACGCACTGGACGTGCAAACACACCACGTAACTTCAAACGCGCTTCAAATAACACGCCTACGTACCCTGGCATGCTCCAAATCCTTCTGAATGTCATCCCGTGCCTTTGTTAGGCGAAGCAGGAGGCGGCTGCCATCTTTGTCCTCAAGGATTTCAGGTGAAGGCGCTGTTTCAGAGGCTCTGATAGTAATGATGATAGAACGATACAAAAAAGTCGCATTATAAAACGTATATGTACACGTGGACACCCTGCTATAACTGGTAGCATTATATATTCTTATATATATTCTATATATTCTATTCATATTATATATTATATATTCTGCAATGTTATCGCTTTGACAACCATTACAGGCTACCGATCGGGTTTGAAATTCCCACATTTCAATGATTATAAATTTTTGGTAATTAGTGGCATTGTGAGCTTCCATTGGAAATCATCATAACGCTCGTATGTGAAATCAGTGGCTGTAGGGGAAAGGAACGGAAAGCACGAACTGATCGTTCAAAGTTAAGACGTTCAACAAAATCACCATTGATGTAATTTTGCAATAACGTACAACTCTGTCCTGTTGTAATACCAGAAAACAAGTTGATTGTAAACAAAGGAAGGTGGTCCATGTGGGAAAGCAATACGTGGGCTTCCTATCCGGACTGGAAGTTAAACGGACTGTCTGTGTACACACAGTGATTGAGAAATAATTTTCTCGTGATGTGACGGGGTTTCCCCATCAGTTTCCCTCGGAGCTTGTACCAGAGAAAGCCCAGGTCAGCAGTTGTCGGCAGCTGGCGCATTGTTGGCAGGGCGGAACGCGAGCTTGTGTGTGCATGGGGCATGACTCATGCTGTGCACGAAGACGGCGTTAGCAAAAATAATAATTCATTATTACCACGCAAAGCCTCTTCGTATGCCTCAGTATAACAATCTTACACCATCGGGTTACATTGGGTAAGATGGTGTCTGTTAGATGGAGAGAAGGGGCCAATATTGGAGCTGCTAAGAATTTGCAGAGAAGTTTCTCCTGCCTATTGAAAATGTGTCATGCTCCAAGGGTAAAACACTTGCTCCCTTCGTAGACAGATATTATGCGAAGGGCGACCTGATAGAATGTGCTGACGCTCGGGAGGAATGCACGGCAGGATGGCACGGTATAACAAGGATGAGGCGGACGCTGCTCCGCGTTCAGCGGTTGGAATTCCCAAGCTAGCCCCTGCTGAGGAATGTTGCTGATACTGCAACATTAGGGGCTCTCGTTTGGAAATTACCTCAGCCTTTCCTTGAAATGCAATCCCGAACGGATCGCTCTATCTGGCTCTTGGCCAGTCATTTCTTGGGAACACCAAGGTCCAAGTGACGGGTTCTTTTCCGGCAAAGAAACCATGTATTGAATTTTTTTTTACAAAGCTACGAGTGATCTTATGACACGAAAAAAACTGCTAGACGGGATTTACGTTGAAAAATCACAAAATTTCCTCTCTTCAAAAGAATAAAACCCCGGTACCTCATAAACTGGCATTTCATCTTATGTTTATGAGGCGTACTGTGAGAGATCCCCTATGCGCCCAAAGCGTCGATTTCATTCTCAGGCCAACAGTATACATGATGTACATGCTACATCATTGAACAACTCACTCAATGATATATATGAACACAAAGCGTCACTGCGGTCGAGGATTCCCTTTCATTTAAAGCTTTATTTAAAGGTAGCTTTCACTAAAGGCACACTGCTTGTGAGGAGGGAATTTTCACATATAGGAACATTAGAAGGCTAAAAACGCGAGAACAGGCATTATATTTTTTTAACAACATCGGTGCACGGGCTCTCTTGTTGACTAGCATGGCCCCACCCCAGCTTTCAACATACAGCTGACCTAATGAACCTCACGCCTTGACCTAATGAACCTCACGTCTTGTCGTGCACGTGTGTGTGCCAGAAACATTGTCATGGTGATAGAAAAGTAAGGTTTGGATAGATATGAATGGGTTTTTTTTTCGGGGGAGGGAGTGAAGTTAGGCCTACTTCCTGTAATTCAACCATTTGACCGTGAACAAAGACCGGAATTCGTAGAAAAACTACAACATCACCTCACTGTCTCGATTTTGAGCTCTATTTGGCCACTTTCTGTGTTCAAAATATCCAGGATATGGGGCAGAATTTATGTTTAACCTTTCATTTTTCTCCGGAAATTTGAAATCGGAGAAGTCTTTGTATATCTGTCCATGTACGGTTACCTGACCAGATTCTTTACCAGAAATCATTAAACAGCCCGGCACTGTATGCACGGATATACCCAGCTGTGGAAAGCTTTTTGATAGCAGATAACAGGCCTACAGCGCAATGCAAAATATACCGGGAATTCCAAAGGAAACTTCCAGCTCCAATAACAAGGAACATTAAGCAATATCGACATTACACACACTACAGCTCACCGGTACACCAATGAGACTTTGGCACTGATACGCTACAGAGGGATTTCGGGAAACCAAGTTTTGTCCTTTTTTTTTAATCAGGCAACTGCAAGCCTTTCCTCATTTCCTCTCAAAATATAACAAACCAAAACATCTTGCAATTAATTTTCACACTGTATCTCTACCCAAAATCATATACTCTGCGGTTCAAAACTTACCTCTTTGAAACTCCGGTCTTCATGACCTCCAGGCATTTCTCCCTCCATCTCTTGGGCCGTTCTGAATTCAGGAACGACCCGTCGTTCTCTGTGGAATTCTCGGTGAATTTGTAGTCTTTTCTGCGCAAATAATGGCCAAATTTTCCAGTCAGCAGACCGAGCTTTGGAATAATCCTACCCCCAAAGTTGGACTTGCTTTTGCATATTCATGTACTCGTATATGATAAGACAGTTCAAAAAGAGGAAGGAACAGCACGTCACAGCTTAAATCTTGGACAAAAATGTTATCATTTCATAGTTAAATTTGGCTATGAGCCCCAAGCTGGACCAAGAGAGGACGCAATTTACCTAGCAAAGCAGGCTTCTTTGGTAGGAACTGTACTTCGCTGGTTCACAAACGACGACGAAATACATGCGTTACGGTCGCTTCGCTACCAAGAAAATGAGCACTCCCGACCAACATGACTTTTTTCAACCGATGAGGGGGTGCTTCTGCTCAAAGCGGATAATAAAAGTGTGGCTGGTCTCTCTGAATTCAGACTTTATGCATTTTAAAGTCTCGCCGTCTCAAAACGTATTAGTCGATTTTCAGATTTTATCGTACGAAAGCTTCACTATATACATACATGTAGAGTTTCAGCCACTAGAAGGAATCGGTCTGATTGACAGGTTTACGTTTGCTGGTTAGCGATAATCTGCGGGTCAAAATGCCGATTTGTGCATGATTTATTGCTGAATTTACACGATGAGCACCCCTACCTCTCTTCGCTGTCGACGATTTTCACGCACGTATGTAGTAGGTGCTGGTCGTATGTTGCCAAACTTTGCAAACGAAGAAAGACTTGATGAATCTGCTCGAACATGAAGTTCTATATAGGAACGATCCAACAGGAAAAGATAACCAGAAAGTTAGAATTGAAATGCAAATTCTACACAATGGATGATCAGTTCACTGTTATGTAAATCAGTTCTTTTTATTTCTTGAAGGGACTACCTACCTAAATCATATGGAACATGTTGACAGATTTGTACTATGAAAATTTGATCAAAAATGTATATTTTTGAACATATTTCTGCAATAGAATTTACTTTGAAAAGTTAATCTCTCTGTTGAGCTGATGCGGAAGATATAAAAGCTGAACCTCACTAAACTGCCCCCGATGCAAAACCCCCAAATGACAAAGGGGTCGGTTTTATTAATAACTTCCTCTTAAGCAGTCTCAACCCTAAAAGAGTTGGGTTAATTTGGCCCATCTCACAGCCGGGGGATGGATTCCGCCCCTAAACTCGGCTGTGCCAAGCCTAATTTTTATGCAACTCGGCATGCAGGTGTCATTCCACATCAGTCGGGCGTATGGTTTTGTTATTAGGGTCATGTGAAGTTCGTGGTTACGTACGTGCCAGTACGCGTGCATTGAGCACCACAATGGAAAAAAGTACTCATTTTGTGGCCCATTTGTCTCGGGAGAATGCGCGCTGCACGAGAACAAAATGCAAAATGATGTCAAGATGACCGCAAAGAGTTATTCTAAAAAAAATCCTAAAGGCTGAACTCCCCCCCAAAAAATGCAAAAAAAAAATGTCGACTATGGGTGGAGGATTCAGCCCCCGGCTCTTTTAGGGTTAACCATCAGACGAAATTCTTTGCAGACTACCGGATATGATACAAGATAATCACTGTAATCACAACTTTATGACGCACTAGTGATTTGTTTTGACAGCTTCATTGTCATTTGAAGTGCACCGTAGCTATTAACACAAGGTCGATGTCAACAACTTTGACAGGTTACATAATTTGCACATCCTACCTGGATGATTGGAAAGTACATGTATCACGATGACTCAGTATATAATAACGATAATGAAGCACAATTTTACAAAAACATTTGTATCGAATTAAAGTGCACGATACAAAGTCATCAACAAGGAAATGGCTTCCACAAATGGATTTGCGTTGCTGAGGGAAGTCGATCCGATTTCCCTCCTTAAAAAAGGGGGTAACGAAGCACGCAGCAATATAAACAAGGCAATCTTGTTACACTTTTAATGTGCATGTACATGCATGTACATCGTTATGTACTGAGGTTGCGCCATCTGGAGCGTGCTGAATTTGTCTCTGTGCCACATATACAAACAGAATAGACGACGAGTCGCCTGAGGATGTAGCGAGTATTCAGAAGAATAGGGGGTCTACGATGCTTCACTAATAGAGGTTCCTCAATAGGTTGAAGTCGAGTGTCACAGTGTAGCTTTAATCTATACCAGTTGAGCGAAACGCGCATTCACATCACTATCAACTTAATTCCTCTTTCTCCTGCCTGTCTCGTTTGAGATGCCACAAATAACTTGCCATCGCACACGACATGCCAATAAACAGCACTATCAACGACAACATGTAAAATAAACCCCAAAACAGATTTCACACAAACAAAACCTCCCCATTCCGCAGTAGACAAACAGCTTTCTCAGCGCTGAATGTCAAGGGTCAAGCGGCTTTATGTATTTCTCATCCGGAGATGACTTCACACTTGTGTGTTTGGAAGATAATTAAGTGTAAACCTGCAGTCCAATCAAGTTCCTTTAACTGTGTCCTGTCTCAATAACTGTCGATATAAATGTGTTTGAGGCAACATTTTTAAAGATTAACAAAAGGATATGTACGAGCGAGAGCGAGAGTTAACCAAACACGGGAGCCTTAGCAGGTCCTTTTTCTGTTTTAAACGTCATGAAAGATTTTGATTAAAACAAAATTCCAACAACTTCCGGGAATCGTCATCTACTGGTTGAGGTTCGTGCACCCCGAAAAAATATGCCCGTGAGGTCACGCCTCGAGACGCGGCTAAGTCTTCTTATCGAGGCTGTCAGGATTCTTTGAGGACAGAAAAAATAAATCAAAATAGGATTTACGACGGTCCCGGAATCTTTTTTTCGAGTATTTATTTATATAGCCTTCAGATTTCCTGAATGATGAAGTCTATTGTTTTCCTGGAATTGTTACATTGAAAACACCCGAGGGAGTGTACGTTCCCACAGTAAAATGTCTGGCAAGTTGAAACCCCAGCACCGTCCAAGGTTATCATAAGCTTTTCCAATCCATGCCACTGCAGACGACCATTTTTACAACTTGTGTGGCTGCTGTGGTTCAACACACATACATGTGCGACCTACCACTGCTGCCTGTTCTCTACTCTGTTTTCTGACTTTTCTTCGAATATCCATGTGCATTACAAGACTAGATTCTCATATTTCTGACAAGTCATCAGGTATCATTCTATCACCATGACTACTTGGAAACTAAAGCCAAAGACCTCTCTAACCTACCGTCGATTGAATGAGTTTTAAGAGGGATATCTCGAACAGGAACTCTTTGTACATGACTGTCTGAATGAATTTCACTGTCTCGTCTATTTTTTAATTCTACTGATTCAGTTGGGTATAAATAAGCAGTTATTCCAGCAACAAAATAGACCGGATCGTGCTCAAAACAAACATTTTCTGATCATTTTTGCGCGCATAGTTCCCACGAATAATTCTTTCTTTAAATAATCATAATTTTGTTTACATATCAGCATTTGAAACGCTAATCCCACAATTTACAATGTCTCTTCCCATTTCCTAAAAACCCGACATCATAAATCAAGCTTGTGGGCCTATTTCTGTAACTAGTGCGTTGTTGTAAGGGTATAGGAATTATAAATGAACTTTCTTTCGTTGCAGACAAAATCAGGGGTCAGTGACGTGAGCCAGGCTCGTCAACTATTCACACCTCATAACCTTCATTGAATGTTGACTTCTGTGAACTATAAGGGACAGGCATGTTAGAACTCATTGTGTTTAGCAGGCAAAAGTGCCACCAGAACGTGAAGGAATACAATTCTCCTCATTGCATGATTTGATGTAAAGTGACGTCATCGGCCCATCAATGTTAATCGGTAGAATTGTGTAATTTTCCTAATATTTGTCATTGAATCAATGCATGTGTACATCCCGCCTGTGGCCGAAGAGAAAAAAAGTGGTTTGGGATGCTTTGGCAAGTTCTTGGGTGCACACAGCACCTGATTATACACACATACATGTATTTCATCTTTTACAACAATAAATATATACGCCTTATCTCAAATGTTAATGTAAACAAATCGTGTTTAACTCACCGATTCATTTTTGACACCTTGAAATGACTCACTCCGTATCTGTTAAAGAACCAAAAAGGAAAAGAACTTATCAAGTGTTTGTTCCGGAACCAGCCACCATTTACGTGAGTTTTCTTATCTTACTTTGGTTCCCGATCTGTGTAGATTCCTGTTTATAAAAGTGACAGCTTCGTGATACTTTCTTTCATGATCCTGTGTAGGATTTGTTGACACCGCCCCCTCCATCAACCCCACCCCCATGTGGTACCGCCATACCGAACAATCTACTTCAATTCTAAGAATCACAGTGCTTCAACTGAAAACATGTCATCTGTTTATACATTGTCATAATCCAGCGAAAGTTGATCATGTGGGGCCCTCTTAGGTCGAGTTCTTGACCGTGTTTCTTGTTCTCGCGCTCGAACAGTGGGAACATGACTCAAGAACACTGTTCTCGGAACAGGATCACACCCCACCTCCTCGTCAGGGTTTTACAGGAACACACAGAAAAACTCGTGATGTTTAGATTTTTGAACAGCTGCAAAAAGTAGAGAGATGGCTTAAAAAGCTAGAGACAAAGGAGTTTTGCAAAATTAATATCGCTAATTTTCCGTGACACAAAAAAGAATGGTCCTGTTTAAATAGAAAGAATTCAGCCTAGTTATCCAAACATTAACTATCGAATAACGTACATGGACGCCGCCATATTGAATGTTGCTTGTCACTAACTATCGGCGACAACCGGTTGTATGTTCCCGGCGTTCGAGCAGCCGACCCAAGAACAACGAATCAAGCTGTTCGTGAACATACGAGAACAAGTCGCTCGAACTCAGCCACAGTGAAAAAGGCAATAAAGAAATGTTCAGTTTTAGAGAACTCCGGATCAATTTATCCAGGGAAAACCATAGGAGTGGGAATCCAATCGATATATGCAGACCTAGGTGAGATTCGAACCCGGGCTGCAGAGGTAGAAGACAAGGGTAGAGACACCTGACTCCCCATTTATGCTACAGTTTAACACAAAATGCACAGTAACGAACTGGAGCTCTCACCTTCGTTTCCGTGTCTGTTTCATCGATCTTGGTCAGCTCCCTGTGGACCCCATCCAAAATCTCGCCTCGGCAAGTCTCGAGGTATTCTAATCTGTAGGAGACAATTTACGAAGATACTGTCAATATCAGAAATGTGGACATTGTAAAGTCCAATTTCTTTTCCCCCCCAAAAAAAACTTTAGTGGACGACGGAACAGCACTGAAATTACCTTGAAGCTAGTAAACTATTACATGTTTACCATTTTTGCTGTGAAAAACTACAGATATTGACCCGTTATTAATAATAGATGTCAGAAAAACCCCATGAAGACCAAGAACAGCTTTCACTAATAAGATCATCATCTCCTCGGCATCAAGATGGTCGGCTCTATAAATGACCCCTCTTTATAGCCTTACCCAACCCGTACTCAGCTTATGCATGGTATCAGCTGCAGAGGAGCATGATTAAAGCTGTTGGATCTTCAATAGCCACAGATTGAGAACCTGGGAGATGAAACTCTCCAAAATTTCCATGAAGTGATAAACTTGGTCCACGGTATCTCACCACTCGGCATTTCAGTTTTTAACTGAGATCTTCCGTTTTGCACAAGTCCATTTCTTGTTCGTCTCATTTTTGCTATCGGACCATGAATACGGGACTCTAATTTTGACTAATCGACCCAGTAATGGCACAATATACAAATAGTTAATAGGTCTACTTACTTCTTGTAATTTCTCCAAAGATTGTCACTTTGGTTCGCAGATGGTCGACGTTCCATCGTGATCGTGAGACTAGGTTTCTTCTGCTGAAACACAGAAGAAATTGGAAACCCTCTTTACTCAGGCTCGATAAAGCTTTCTTTAGACGTTAGTCAATATGTATCAGTCGCGTAAAAAAGTTACAGCGCTAGACGGCCTGCCCTCAAGCTTGAATGAGCTTGCTTTGAAGTTGAAGGGAAATTTCGAAATCAACTTGGGATTGGTATCCCAACCAAACTGGATAAATCTATTGTGGAAGCCCAGATTATTAAAATGGGCGACGTTGGGTAAAAGTTCTAGCCTGATCCTCTTCCACAGGACAAGAGCGTTCTAGCATGAGAAACCCCTCCACATAAAGCACCTGTATTCGGCCACTTAAACAGGTCGTCAGGTTGTCCTGTCTTTAATAGACAGGCCCATCCTGTTGGTGCTATCGATGGATGCTCAATATGTCCAGGAAGTATTCTAGTACAGTACATGACAGCCAGAAATACGGGATTTTATGTAACTACCACACAAGCCGGGGTGATGATGCAAAACAAAAGCTGCCGAGAGTGAAATGGTTAGACGATAATAATTGCACCTTATGGCACCTCCCAAGCTGGTTGAGTTGTAAACAGTCACCTTCATGGATCAACAGTATAATACTGTATATAATGACGGTCGGTGTTCTTTGTGCACATAACATGCACTCCTCGTTTACGTACATCGTAATACGAGGATACATTCTATGCATACAAACTTGTGAGCTCAGGGTACAAAAGTCACCCAATGTAATGCGACCAAGGACACGATTACCATTAGCTGCCGAACGACACTTTCAAAAGGTAGGTTTATCTTGGCCATTATTAGAATCCTCCCGTGACGTAAATTTCGTTTCAGTGTTTCGTTCCTATTTTAGTCTCAAAAGTGGAGGTGAACAAAACATAGATGACGTCACGTTGCGTCCAAAAAGGTGCACTTAACCGTGACAGTAACTTCCTGGAAAACGGTGCGAAGCGCAACTGGTGGTAAATTATTCTGCCTAAACTAGAAAAGAATTTAGAGTTACACGCGTGTGCATGCTGCTCAGAAAGTCACGTGTCTTGATGCTGTGACAGTTCCAATTTTAATGTTCCAAAAAATGCAGCTTTACTGTAGTAGGCCCGCAGGTGGTCCAGACGCGACTTTTAGACCGTGCATTTTGATTGAAAAGCCTGCGCAGTCTTTGACAAAACATCATGATAATGCCAGGCTGAGCACTGCAAGCCCAAATTTGCATCGAATTACAGATCTTCATGCAGCAAACGTCAGAGACCCGGCCTTCACTTTCCCGCATGGTGTTCTCTATCATCATTGCAATTGCGTCATGCCCCGTTTTGCATAATAATGCAAGCTGATTTATAATGCCCACTATAATATAATGCCCATTTTTCAAATGGCGTACCCTAAATTGGTCAAGAGCTTTGGCCAACCACGACTGAATTCATGATGACACGCCGGCCGCCCATACGAAATGGCTGTCAATGTTCATTGTTTATATACAAGAGAGAGGTCGGTACACGCGATTATTATTAGACATGTAATGTATGCTGCATACTCTCACTGCATGCAAAAGCCTACACGGTAATGCATACATCTGCCAAGCCTGTCATGGAGAACAGCGGCTAGGGGAGCTTGACTGAGATGTCCGTTCGAGCCAAAAAAACAAGGCAAGCTATAATTCAATGAGTTCTCTCTTCCTAATACGGTATAAATACCTAGACTGTTGTCTGCCGATGTAGATTCATCCATGAAAAAGATGTCCGTTTATCGAACGTTACGAGGGCAGCGGCTAACACATCAGTCAAGAAGTGAATACATGTACATCACTGATAGAGCGACTAGACTGTTAAGCCGAGATATGTTCCCATGCTCATTTTCATAGGCGGAACCACGTCATGGGGAAACCCCGTTCCTTTTTGCATGGGCACATCGGGTTACACAATAACAGGGATCTAAACTTTTTGTTGTCTTCAATAAAAGAGTGTACGCGTTAGACAAATAATTAAAATCGCATTATAAAACTTTCTGCTGTCCTTTAGAAATTGTATGCCTCAAGGAAAACCATGTCTGTGGCTTTGAATTGTGAATTAAATCCCTGTCTTAAAACGAATTAGTCAAGCAATGTAAAATTGGCGTGTCTGCGTGGGTTATCCCTAAAACCTACGAACTCTCGCCTATAAATAAAAGGAAACCAAACCACTAACACACGCATTGGTTAGTTTTCAGGTAAATCTTATACGAAATATATAGGGATGGAAGGACACAGGTTATTCCTCTCCTTAATGGGGGCGGTTTTACGTCGAATAACCCACTCTTCTTAAATTTTCTAGCCTGTTCGTGCTCATTGCGAAGTACAGTTATCAGGTTTGATGCAAATAAATTAGTTTTCGGTGGGCAAAGCCGAGAACCAGACTGAGCATGAAATGTGGACAACAAAGTTCAAAATCTTCACCACGAGTCCTCTTTCTAAGTATGACAGGTAGGCCTAACATTGAAATGTTACACGGTACAGTGGAAAACAAATATTACACTAATTTTATGTAGACACTCATATGCATTACGTAAATTATAATAATACGATTTTTGTCTCGATTACTCTTTTTTTTTGGTCTTGTCTAGCAGAAGCGGACAAGATATCAAACAAAGAAACAAGACATGAAAGAAAAAAAAAGAAACGATAAATAGACACCAAATCTAAATTTCAGCTTCCGGTCCTCGCCAAAGTTTACTTCACATCAGCCTGAAATCACAGAGACAGAAAACTGAGGGCACGTCGAGAACAGAATTAATGATGATGCGTAGAAAACACAGCTGGATTCTGTGTACGTGTACCGTCACCGTCACGAGCTTACCTTGGAAAAAAACATCCGAAAGTCTTTCCCCGCCTTCTGCACTCGTCCTTTTTTCTTCATAATTTCACTCGTTCACAAAGTCGACGCAGTATGAAATCAAAAACAAAACTTCGTTTCTCTGACGAAAACAATCACTGGTGCTCCCTTTTATGCTCTTAAAGGTTAGAGGGTAGAGCGCGACCAAATCATAAATAACTTTCATTGGAGGGGCGGCTCTGTCGCTTCCTGGTACTGGCGAATCAAAGACGTCGATTGACAAGACTAGAAGTCACGGTCGTCACGTTCATTAGGTCATCATGCTATTGGTATTAACTCTCATTTGTACACAAGGAAGAAATAATGCAAGCGTTTTATTCGCCTGTAGTTTGCACTGAGGAAATAGAAACTATTACAACAGATCGTCACTTTTTTGTGGTTATGAGGTCATGAGTGGAAAATCCACTCAAATTTGCGCGTGGTTAAAAGAATCGACCAACTTGTCAAATTTGGGGGTTACCCAAGAATCTTGGTGAAAGGGGGAAAGTGGGTAGGCCTACTCTTCCTTTATTTGTATGTGGACGAAAAAGGTCCAGGGCTGGTCGAGGAGTACCAACTGACACTTAGGCCTCTACCAGGCACCGTGGGACAGAGGGGTACCCCCAAGAAGTCCAATCCCTCTACACACACCCCAGCCTATTGTTACTTAACACACACCCCTAGATGTCTGAAAAGAATTTCTAAGATACCATTATAACGCTGGCACGGGGGGGGGGTTCTCTCTGTCCCATAGTTTGCAGCATATGCTGACACTAATTATGCCCAACCAAGGTTGGAAAACTGGATTGTTTGGGGATTAAGCGAGGTGAAGGATTAAGCTTAAATTTAGTGTGAGAGGCGTAACCACCAGCTTTTGGTGTGTGTCGGGGGGGGGCTCATTCAACATAATGTTGGGGTGAGAAGAATATCAAAAGCCTTACGGTCCCGACATCTTTGCTTTTATTTGCTAGTGTTGTGTTTTAGTAGTTTAAGTGATAATATTTGATAAACAATATACCGATTACTTCCTTTCCTACTCACCTATATGAAGTATTCTTTGTACAAAAAAACCAAACAAAAACCGCCGGGGGAGAAAGCAACACACCCCGCTGAATACGAGACCCAGCTTTGCCGTATACATGTACATGTACAACGGTGCCACGCAGTGACGCAGGCCTATAACTAGTGGCCGTATTTTTGGACAAAGGCCTGTTGTCAGCCCAGGTACCGTAGCTCACAAAAAGCAAATGTCGGGCGTAATACATGTGCACATAAAAAAGATAATCAACGGAGCCCGACTATGGGATAACAAGACTGATCATAGATTGCGGCCCGGCCCAAGGACCTGGGGGAGGGACATTAACCGCAGGTCTTACATGCAGACAGGGCATTTTCCCTTGCCAGGTTTATTTTCCTTGAGGTGACCCACCGCTTCCGGTATACAACCCCTCATCCCAGCGCCAACACTATACATCTCAGCGGTATGCCTATTTTTCCATGGAACAGGTTCAAATTTTACGTCAGGTTTGCAGTTTTCTAAGAATCAGACAAACACAAACTGCCCCCCCCCAAAACCCCTGCCACTTCACCCATCCTGAGGGAATTGCAGGACGTTCACGGTTGTTGCATCATTATGATGTCAAAATGCAAGCGATGATGATCGAAGTCCCGTTACGTGATTTTTATTTGAGAAAATAGAACTCTTGTGTACTGTTGTGATGTAATTTTAATTTCCATAGTGTGAAATATTCTATATAAAATGGGAAGGAGGTTTGTATATAGACACATCAGGTAAATTCACTGCATCTCATTTTTTACGACGTTTTTGCAAGGAGGAATGTCTTTCCATGTATTTTGGGGTCATACCTACCCATAATATTTGAGCTCGATAGCAGCTCGATTATGACCATGGCGGGAATGATGAAACCCAGACTCAGCATGGAGGCCTCAGCTACCTGTGACGCCGTGATACGGCGGCAGATTGGTCATATTAATTATTTTGCCCTTGTCAGCAACAGATGTACACAGTCATCTTCAACACCGCTAGGAACCGGTCCCGGATGTTGTAATCACCGATACTGCGAGCTAAATATAGTACATGACCTGCTGGACAATCCGTGTCCGACAGAACTAGTTCAAGCCAGCCACACTAAAGCATGGAGAGCCTTTTCCTACCTCCAATATGCACACTTCATACACTACTAGGCACTACTATGTCGAAACCATTTGTCCAAAATGAAAGTTGCCTTTCTTTCCTTTTGGGTGATGTAAAGACTAACAAAGAATGAGTGCATTTCTTGTGGCTTTGCTCGGTTTGTGGTCAACATGCTTGCTAAGGTGCTTTGTAGGCCTAGAAGTTTTGGTTGGAGCATGAAGTACACGGTGGAATGAGCTTTCCCAAATCAGTTCGAATGTCATCCATGTGTTGGGATTAATACTTCCTGGATTGTTTAATTCCATATTCATGTTAGCCTCCAATCAGACTTTTTGACACCCCATGCTCTGAGAAAAAACAGCATGGCTGAAAAAAAACTGGAAATGGGAATGCCAGGTGCGGATATGTCGAAGCCTCGTGATTAAAAGTTTCATCTTTTCAAAGAAAAGGAGGAATCCCCCTAATTACTACAGAAGGCACATTAAGTAGACAAGCATGTATCAAAAATTTTATATACGCCCTAATTCATTTTAGTTAGCCTACACAAGCTACATCTAAAGTTCATCTGGGCAACTAATCAGAGAAGAAGAAGCTTAGAAGGGTGCTTGAGCTAGACATTTTCAGTAAGCGACCCTGCTTTCCCTCAAACCTAAACCGATTTGCCAAAGGAACTTATGTTCAGCGAGAAGTAATTTCCACCCTTCTTAATAAACTTGCCCCCGCCCCCTTTCGTACATCCCTAGCCCTTCCGTTGTCAAGGACTAAGGGCCCGACCTGTATGTCAAAGTGATTTGTATTCGCTTATTTTTGCCACTCCGACCACTCAGAACCGGCGTTACAAAACGCGTCGGTGCTGCTTGTGTAGTAAAATGGCGTCGAAAACTGTGTCGAAAGGGCAGCGATACATCGGCGAAACCAAACAGCAGCTTAGGGATGGTGCGTATGATTGTCAGTGTTACAGAATGCATTTGTATTAATGATGATAGGAATAGTTCCATATACAGACGCCAGTAAGTGACTTATTAGCCGTCAGAAAGCCAAAAACTTGTCCAGAAAAGTTCAATGTAGGAGGGAAATAAAGTCGTTTAGTCTAGGCAAGGCCCTAGTCAGAAAACACAGTGTCAAGTGGTGTCCATACGTACGTAGGCCTCTGTCCATAGTTTTATTTCTCCATGGTTATATCATGACTTTTTAAATTATTTTTGAAACGTGAAAAGATCTGTATTAAATTTTGACCGTGGACCGGTTGAAACATCAACAATGACACTGATTGATTGTCAACAACGTCATCGATGATGAACTTCATGGCCATTCTCTTGCGCGTACGTAGTCGTAGGTCTAGCCTGGTCAATATGGGCATGTAGGGCCCATCACTGATAGGTCCCGTGGTCAACTTTGGCATGACTCTCCTTTTGTCTAAGAAAACTTTGTTTCATTGAATTTTGTGGACTACAGGGGAAAAGTTCCATCAAGTCCATTATTTTCATAGACCCTAGGTTAGAGAAGCTCATAAATTTTCAGCCATGATATTTTTGCTTTCATTTGGAAGTGATCTTGGTTTGGGAAGATGTCATAAGAAATATTTTGACATAAGGTTGGATTCCATCGGACTCTGGAAAGCAAAGAAAGTTTGGGGATGTATTTTGCGCATGTGTAATGCAGAGAAAACTGTGATTGGGTTTGTAGGCCAAAATGAGTGTATTTTGACTGAAAAGCTTAAAATTCATATTTTCATAAAATCTTTGTTCTCATTGATGCCATATTTTGATGAATTAAATGCTGGCTTCACTTGAAATTTCAAAAATTTTGAAATTGGAAATGAAATAGAGGAGCTAGAGCGTGCAGAAAAAGACAACTTAATCACAATTTCCTGTTTAATAAAATGAGTTTCCAAATGAACAGCGCCCTCACTCATTTATGCATGTCCCTACCTTCAGACAACAGAAATTTTCCCTTGAAATGTGTTAACAGCCATCGGAAAGTGTCCCCCAAAGTGAAATTTAGCTGAGAAAATTCAGAAGCATTTAGGCTAGGCCTACTTAACTTAGAAAAATACGAGTCTTTTTCGGACAAGTCTAGGTTTGTTCACAGGGGCATCAAGTGTTGTCCGTAGCACTCTTTCCGACTACGGTATAAAGACCCAATTTCCTTGCTCCATCCTGCTTCACCTACATCATGGCCGTGACTACAGTAGGTCAAACTCACCAACTAACTTTAGGAGTACAAAACTGAGACTGAGTGGGAATAATTTCAAATTTAACCAGCATGAAAATAAAGGGCTTTTGCTGAACAAACAACAGCAAAACACCATCCTTATATAATCAAAAGAACAAGGTTCATGACACTTCAGGCTATTAAAATGTTATAGGGCCTAGATATTGTACTTTTAACTTAAGTCAGCTGTACGCTCTAAAATAATAAGAAATTAGTACATCTTTTCTCACTTTTTAACAAATATCAGAAAACACACTTACGCCTATCATGTTTATGTTCTACAAATTAACTCTTAATTCCCTAGAAAATACCACTAAATTCTGGAGGAAGATTTAACTAGAATTATAGCAATGTTCTTAAAATGTTATTGAAACCTCTTATGCAACAGATTTCAGCACAAAGAAGCTGGCGAGAGTGCTAGTAAACAAGGGTTAAGTTTTCATGATTACAAGTTGATTTGAAATGCTTTGCATTGATTTACACAGGCTATGGGATCTATAAATACTCCAACAGCTTCTTCCGCTATGAAGGTGACTGGAAAGAAGGAAAGAAACATGGTAGGTTCCCCCTCAAAAAGCCTACTTTCTGGATTCAGTTTATTCACTTTCTGGCTCTTTTGCTGTCATCCGAGTGAGCAAAGAACTGTTGCAAAACTTAAAGTAAATTTGACCTTAGTGAGGATATATTTAGAGGCAACTCCCTGTGCTCCAAGTCAAAGTGGTGTGGACTAGATATTGTATGAAATATCGCCCCGTTGCCCATGCATATGGGCACTCTTAATGAGGTCAAGCTCTTGAAAACAGTCTTTGAATGGACTTGGATTTGAAGTGATTGTTATTACACAGAAAAGCATTACAAAAGTAGGCTGATCAGTGAAGCTCTGCTTATAAGGCACATTGGCAACATCAGGTCCCTGTAGAAAGACCAAAACTGGCCCACTAGCTGTTTGGAATTGATTGTTTCAGGTCACTTAAAGCAGTTTGTAGTTTAAATGCTTTCATGTCAGACCTTTGCCAAATTGGTAGAAATGTCGTTGTTTCACTGGCCTCTTGATCTCATTGTTCAGGGCACGGGAAACTCATCATGGGCGATGGTAGCTATTACGAGGGAGAGTTCATCCACGGAGAGATAGAGGGTCATGGCTTCAGGAAGTGGGCATCGGGGGTCACCTACTCTGGCCAGTTCGCGGATGGAGAGATGAACGGCCACGGGGTGATGACATATGCCGACAACAGCGTCTATGAGGGTGAATTCTTGAACAATAAGCGAGAAGGTAAAAGTGCCCGAATAAGGTCCGTTCCATGCGACTGCATATAAAAACACAAAAATATGCCCAGTGTAAAAAAAATTTGCTTAGCAAGAACAGGTTACTGGCTGGAATGCCATGTGGTACATTTTGCTCATAAGTGGTTCCCAGCTGATGCTTTGTATATAAAATCTGCTTGATCAATTCTGCTGGATTCCCAGGTCGTGGCATTCTAAAACAGTCCGACGGTGCTGTGTACGAAGGCTCTTTCCACAATGACAAGAAACACGGCGAAGGCTCACAGCGTTATAAGTAAGTCAAACAAAATGCCGTCAGTAAACTTTATGAATGTGCCTCCCACTTTAGTCGTTAGCCCCACCCTCCCCTCCGTCTCAGTGCAGATCTCTATGCACGGCAGTACTGAAAGTAAGGCCAATTCGGCAGTGGTATATAAGGGCCATTTGACAAAAACTCTTTCTTTCGAAATCAAGTGAAGCTCTTGAGACAAATCCTGTGAAGCGTATGCTCAGCTCAGACATGGAAAAATTTCACAAAAAATTAGTCATTCCTCTTCCGATTTCGTTCTGTTTTTAAGGGCCAGTAAAAGTGAATTTGGTGATGGGGATTTTTCTTTTGTATTTCTACAGTAACGGCGATGTGTACATCGGTGATTGGATCAAAGGGATGAGGCAAGGCAGTGGGGAACTCCGGTGCTTAGACGCCACAATTTATGATGTAAGATGCTTGCAAAGGTCTCCAACAGATGGGCCATGCTGGAAACAGGCTCTTTTAGAGCTGTGGATATTTGCAGATGCAAAGACCAAGACCTACATGTAACTTTGATGCCAGTTACATATCTGGCTGTATTTTTATCATTGATCTCAGGGCAGAAGTCAATTCTGGAGCCCCCAAACTCACCAGGGAGCTTAGCTGACAAAAAAGCTTTTGATGGGTCTTCCTTATAGCTGTTCCAGTTTCGGGTACCACTCAGTCACTAACCAACAGTCTCTTCACCAGTACACCAGTATTTGTGTCAAACGAAGGAATTGCTGATCGCAAATTGTAGAATAGTCTTTATGAATCCACGCTTATGTGATTCTGTTCTTAATTCTCCAATCATACGGTGAAGGATAGACCCTCTCTGTACATCCCTGCTTACAAAATACTTAACCCTAACACTCCTCAGTCCTCCAACAGGTGAAGAATTGAGGAGTGTTTGGGTTAATGGAAGTGATACTGGAGTCATTAATGCCCTGTTCACACTCCTTTCCCCCGTCTGGTATCAACAGGGTCAGTGGCGTAATGACCTTTACAATGGAGAAGGCACCATGCTCCACAGCTCAGGGATGACATACGAAGGCATGTGGATCAACGGCAGACCGGCAGGTAAATGCTGCCTTGTGTCGTACGAGCAAATCATCAGGAAATAAAATTGTAGTCTCTTAAATAAGTTCGTCATTGAAACACCAACCAAAATAGCCTGATTTATAACCTTACTGACTTAACTGCGCAAAACTTTAAGCTGTGTAATGGCTAGTGGACAAAATGATTTCGGGCAGCGATGTGACTTAACAGCTCACGATCTGTCTCCACCTTGTCAAGTCCTCAAAGATAACAGTACAGTTTCGCCCTGCCTTCCCAAAGGTGAGGCAGCGAAGATCGTCATCATGACCGACCCTGAGCTGGATATGTACCAGGGCACCTCTTTCGGCATCGAGGTGGAGGTGCAGTCAGAGAGCGGGGAGACGGTCAGGCAGGAAAATGGACGCCTGCTGCAGATCACCGCTGGGTTCCGCCACTACACGCCCAGCCAGACCTCACCCCTCTTCGACCTCATCGAAGACATGGAAGAAAAGCCAGTACCAACACCGTAGTAAGCACAAACGGTTTACCGCTAACCTTATTCTCCTCAGTAAACGACTAAAAAACGCTTTCACTACTATCTGTCCAGCTCTGCAGAGACCTACATTTTCCATTCAAAATCACACCTACAGACTCTGACTGACAGATTTTTATGGCCAAGTCTGAATTGATTGGCTACGGCTTGAAATTACACACAACTCTATAAGAAGTGGCTGCAGTCACTACCATAGTTTTGTGTGTAATTTCACGCCTCGGCCAAGTAGTTTGGATGGGGCCTAAGTACCCCAGGCCGGATTTCAAAGAGCTGCTTGGCAGAAAAACATTGCTTACCAAATTAACGCACCCAGCAATGATAAACTGGGGAACCAGTCTCAGAGGTTTACAAAGCTTGCCATTTTTGCGAAGCAAATATATCCTACGCTCAGCAAAGATTTATTGCTTAACAACTTCATGTGCACTGCACTGACCACTGGAACAGAGTTCATTGTTATTTTTCCCTTTATATGCAGTGGGTACGATGTCGTTGCCTACCCTCTGACTGAGTACAGCTACATCGAGGAGAAGTATTGTCTAGACGGCTACGTGCCTAAGCCGTCTACGGCGCTGACTGAAGGTACAACTGTCGAAGCGTCCATTCCTGAAGAACCAGAGCATGTTCCCCAGATTGAAGGTAAACGTAGCAGCTTGGGCTTCATGTGCTACAGAAAGCAGCTGTTTGTAGCCCAAATCTTGGCTGACTCTCAGTGCCAGGCTTCCGATTCTAAGCGTTGCAAAACCAAAAATATCACTTTGAAGTAGATGGTTAGATCAGCAGTGGTGTATTTGGTAGATGTATACACCCGCTATATAAATATAAACTTTAAGTTGGGAGAAGTTATCTCAGCTCACAATTGTGCCTCTATCCACATTTTTTCAAATGAAATGAATTGACTTTCAATGAATGAGGTAACATGGTTGAAATATCAAAAGCGAAATTACAAAATGGTCTCTGTCCAGTAATACCATTGCAGAGTTTTTTTAATGTCATCAATTTACCACGTTCAATCCTATCCAATTGACCATTCCGTTTAAAGTTTTTTTAAAAATACTGCAAGACTTACATCTTGTTATTCACAATCAAATTTCTTTTAAAATCCACTCCGTAGTCATCCACCCGGCCAGCGAAGCCGCCGACGAGACGGCCAAACCAGATTCCAGCAAAACAGACGAGGGTGCAGTGACGGATGTCACGGGCACTGAGCCCACACCCCAGTCTGGCAGCGAGGCAGCAGAATCAGTGCCTGGTAAAGGAGTCTAGCATTTACAAACAAATAACGTTCAGCTCTGACCTTCTAACTCGACATTACTTACATGTAGGGCAGACCATGAAATTTGTGCTTTTTGAAATTCAGTATGGTGCTCCTAAAACATGCAATACCTGTTGAGATGTGGTGTATGGTGCTTAATTATCCCGAGAGAGCAGCATGGGAGATGCCTAAGTTTGAATGCTTCACTGGTTTTCTTTTTCTTCTGGGTGCGTTACCATAGCAACTGCAGCCGATGGCTCCTTAGGGACCGAGCAACAGTTAACGGGCACAGCAGATCTGGCAGAGGAGACGTCACCGGTACCTCCCCCCATCAGCGACCAGAAAACAGAGAACGGACGGACCAGCTTCAAGGTAGCTCAGTCTGTGTGTCTGTCAGGCTGTCTGTCTGCATGTTGATTTTATTTTGCTCACCTTGAGAGCATCCCCAGCTCCCCCCTCCCCTTTGAATAATTGTTACACCGCCACTGACAGTGTTCCATCAGATCTGCATGGACATACTATGATAATGGACAGTGTATGAGTGAATTGTGGCTAACTCTTATCCATATATTAATACTGAAAGGCCATCCTACGAAAGCTAACACTAATTCAACTAGTTTGATATTTTTTCCTCCTGTCCCATGCACTTTACACACAGAGTGTCACTTCAGAACTAGATACAGTGAATCCTCGTTAATAAAAGGTCATTCAGACTTGGCAAATTACCTTGTCATAACAGGAACCTTGTATTATCAGGAAAGAAACCATTGAAAAACAAAAGATTGGGACCTAAAAAAAGCGGAATCTGGTATTTACAGTGTTCTTGTTAACGAGGTTTGGCTGTACCTAAATGAATCAAAGTTCAGTAAAACACTAAAGTAAACCTCCCGCTTTCCTCAGTGTGTACCATCAACGAGTACTTCTTCAACTTTACAGCCTTTATTCCTTCCATACATCAGTTAGGGCCAACAAGTCCTAACCTACAGAATATCACAAGTGAGCTGGACTAGGTATTCTGTCACCAACATGTTTTGCTTTAATAGTCAGCCCAAAAGAATCCACTTGTATGTTCAGACTACTTCCTTGTAAACCACCAGCTATCTTAACCCAGAGAACGTCGTTACATAAACCCTCATTAACAAGTACTTTTGGTGACTCTGACACATTCCATTGTACTTCATTAACAAGTGATATGCCGGCATGCCGGCATGTCACCATTGAAACTGTGGTAAAGTTGTGTACTGAACCTTGCCAGATTATGTACAAACCTCTGTCATAAGTTCCAAGTACTCAACTATATGTATGTGTATTGACTAGCACTTCTTCTTCAACTAGTAGAATTAATTTATCCTAATGTTCCACCGTCAGAACTGTCAAACTCTCTTGATCATTGTAGACATGTTTTACTAATTCCCTGTAGCCAACGGGTCAGCAAGTCGCTGGGTCCAATTTCAGAGAGCTACTGAGAAGAGAAAATGACTCAACCAATTTTGTTACAATTTTTAGCCGATTACCAGTCTCCAGTAACACAGTCTCCATAGCACTTTGGGCGGTAACCTGTCTCCTTTACTTAGCAGCTCTCCGAAATTGGTGCCAGTACTAACTAGCACTTTTTCAACCTGTAGGATCTCATCCTTCCCGGCGTCTCCTCATCTTCCTTTCCCTACGCTATTTCCCCGGTGAAGGAGGACTCCGACCTAAGCTTGTCGGGTGACCAGCGGTCACGGAGCGGCACCAAAACCAAACTCAAAACCAGTGGCAAGGGAAATAAACGAGCGGAAGGTTTGATTGCGGCCAACCCTGGTTATGGTTTATGCCCTAAACCAAGTTAAATGCAGTAACCTGGTTTGATACAGCCAAGGATTAAAGGACTAAAGGTTATGGTGCACCTGCAAAAATTCATAGTATGCAAAACCAAGTTGAATGAAATTGGCCATTCTGAACATTTGCTTCAACAAGTTATATTACGTTGACTAGTCATATTGCTGGTTGTGATTTACCCCAAATGGATAATGACAGACAGAAAACTGCACCGTAAGATTTGGTCCTGGTTTTCAAACAAGTGTGGCAGTTGCATTTGAAAATCAAGTTTTTGCCTTGTGCTGTAGCTACAGTTGCCTAGTGTTCTGCCAGAGCTATGTTAACAATTGGCAGGTCTCAGAGAGAGAGAAAAAAAATTGTTCACCGCGCTTGCAATAAGCACAGTTTAGCCGCTCACAGCACTCGTGAAATTTTCAGTTTTTTTTGTGGCTCAATTAAGCTGCCTCTTTAACCTGTTCTTTCCTTTGTAGTTTGCCTCTCCTTCATCCTAGTTGGATTCACCTCAGGAACATTTTAGATGATCACTTCAGTGCTCTGTTCCGCTCGTTTGGCATCCTAGTTTGTTTTTGGCAGTGTTTCTTCATATCTGTTCATAGTATTCAGGCTGATTCTCCAGCAAGTAACTTTTTAACCACAAATACAAAGTACATGTATGACCATTTTGTTTAAGGTTTACTACTCTTGACTTGGGTAGTGTTTGCCAACATTTGCAAAGGATGTTTGAAAGTTTGGCGTTACTGTTTATTTTTATATTTGTTTTCCACTGAAAACGTTTACCTGTTTGTGCATTTTAAATGTTTACAGGTTTTGGCTGTCACGTGAAAGTGGTGTCATAGAAGGGGGTGGGGATGTGATGGACGGGGGGCGGGGCAGTGAGCATCTCAAATTCTGATCTGCTAAACACAGAAAAATATTTGCTTAGCAGGATCATGCTACCAGCCAATAATCCATACAATATGTATTGTTTCTGATTGCTTACCAGTGAATATTTCACTTTTTGTTAATTTGTTGAGTAGTGGGCCATGTCTGAATTACCTGGCTATGGCTTGAAATCATGCATGAGCCTATGGTGGTGGCAGCAGCCAGTAACCATGGAGTTGTGTGTACTTTCAAGCCGCAGCCAACTGGTTCAGATACGGCCGTAATATCTGCTGAGCAGCTGAGTCCTGCCATTGGGCCCAATGGGAATTCCAATTGGAAAGCTCCAAAAGGAAAAGAAAGTTTTGGGCCCCTCCCACATTCCACCTGCCACCTAATTCACTTTCAACTGTTGAATGGTAAGCATGTTGAACCTTACGAAGCCTTGCATGTGACGAGACTAACAACACATCAGCCCGAGGACTTACGTACTGAATTGACCAAGAAAACTAGCCAGAGCTTTAGTCTTGTAGGTTGACAATTTTGATAATGTTAGCAGTGCTAAACTATACCAGATGCTGCCCTGCCCGAGACTCCACCCATCCCCACCTGGCAATGAACCCGCTGACTTTTGAGCCTAGTATTGGTGCTCCGTTAATTATTGCAAATCACCGTCTGAGCTGACGACTCCTCTCTCCCCTAATCCACCGTTGTTCCACTTTTTTTTATCCCACGTTTTGTGTTGTGCCCATCCAATCTTGTCGACCCAACCCGGGCCGCACCCATTTCCCTATCCCCTACCCTCCTTTGTATCCTCCGATAGGGTTTGGTGCTACCAGGGGCACCGGTTGGCTATCGTCCGTTCAATGTGCTCGATATCATGCTGGAAGAGGAAGCCCGCACCAAGGCTCGTAATTCCAAAACGGCGGGGTTGGCTCAGCAGTTACGACTGGGAGCTAAACTGGGGAAGACCGTAGGTAATGTACAAACGGAGAAGAAAAAAACCCAAAATGAAAACACCCAGAGCCATTCACTTCTAATTCAGACTCTAAAACATCCCCAAATCTCAGCAGAAGTTGTGATTGAGACACTGCCTTAAACCTCATTTCAAAGAAAATGCTCATGTTACAAGATTTCCCAATGTGGTTATTGATGTGAAAATCAGACCTCTGGATTAGAAGTCATGAACTTTGGAATCCATGGGGACCAAGGTTCCGTGTCTTGTCTGAGCTTAGACAAACTTGAAGAAGGAGATCAAGAACAATTTTTTTTACGGGAAAAGAAAACATTTCAAAAGGCCTACTTCCCAAGGGGACAGTTATTTATTTCCCTGTTAACTTCGAAACTTTTTTTGGGTTAAATTGTTACTGGTAGGCTTGCAGTGCTATAAAATTTAAAATGACCTTACAAAACGTAGTGTCTTGTACCCATGACTAATAAGCCTTTTGCGAGTGACCTTTGAATAAAATCTGGTACTCTGAGTTCTTTAAATTCACCTGAACATAACAATTTGAATTCTCCATACTGAAACCACTGCTGCTATACCTCGCGATTCAGGGCAAGCTTTTGCTTAGTTACATGAGAGATGCCTTGCAACAATCCACTGTGCTCAATGGATAAGAAAGGCACAAAGGAACCAGTCCATTCAGAGAGGGTGGTCGCTATGCAAAAGCTTGCCCTGAATCACGAGGTATAGCAACAGCATCTTTAGTCTGGGCAATTAAAATAGGTATTTTTGTGTGCAATCAAATAAGTCAGTGTACCAGATTTTATTCAAATTTAACTCACAAAAGGCTAGTTTTAACCTGTTTGAAACTCACAGATGTTGGTGATTCTACTTGTTTTCACAAAACTCATATGGAATTTCAAACTCTTTGATGACTTAAGAGCTTTCCAGGGAAGTTCAATTCCTCACAGGAACGTAATCTATTTTCCCCTCATTTTGAATTCGAATCCGTAGCCAGTGCCCAACCTGTTTCTACGGCGACCTTACTGCCAGAATTGATACCAACTGGTACAAATTCTTGAAATGCACAATTTGCTTGCTCACCCGCTACAAGAAAAAAAATTCTTTTGCATCCAAATTTTAAGCTTAAAAGTTAAAAGCATTTTTTCATTCAGTGTAAAGCCTTAATTCCTGCATGAAAAAAAAATAAAAATGCCATAAAGGAACTAGAAGCTCACAGTGAATTTGTCAAATATTTTTACTTTTTTATTCAATACGGCCATTTCACAATAGTGCATCACCAAGAGTTTGCAAGGGGTTGGCCTGTCAAAATGCCTGAAATTTGTCAACCCAATGTGCATTTGGAAAGGGTCGACAAATTTCACGCATTATGATGGGTCAACGCATTGCAAACTCTTGGTGGAGCACTATTGTGAATCGCCCGTATTATAACCATTCTTTTACCTTTTATTTCTCGCATTTTATGCTTGTTTCCATGCTTTGAAGGAATCTGTGTTTGCAGTTCAACTTTGAGTGTAACTTCTCACTGATTTTATAGTCTGCGTTTCAAATCCATTGCTGAAAAATTTCATTCCTTAGATAAAGGACTCCTTATTTAACTAACTGTCTTTTCAGGTCCAGGGATCAGATTGGGCAAAAATCTCTACATCCCAAAAGAGCAAAAACCTTAAAATAGAGACAGCAAAATATTTCAAGTGAAGCACACGCCAAAAATTGCCCCCATTACTAATCTAAGTTTAGAAAACTTTGCCAGAATGGCTCTCCTCATGGTTCAACCACACATGAGGTTTAGAATACAACATGTTGGTTTGATGCGTCACGTTAACTGGGCCTGCTGGTCTTGCCTTGACGACTTTGAAGTCTTCGAAATTGCTTCTTCATTGATATTCCACTTCCACCTTGACTTGACACCAGCTTCCAGGTTTCTGATCATTCCTTGACTGAATCAGAGAGCGAATAATATTTACAGATACAAAAGACAAGTAGAAAATGTAATGAAAACACCGTGAGAGGTCACATTTTACTTAAGTGCACGTTCAGAACCACATCCTTCTTCATTCATTGCACGTCTAAAGTCTAAAGCTCGCTTGCTGTGCATGTTGTGACATTAGTTTCTTGTGGTGTTACTTCGTAGTTTGTCGATGGATGTGATGTGTTTGCGCAACGTTTGCAGCTTGCGTGTTTCGCCTGTTTGGATTTCAACAATTTTTTTCTGAATGAGTTGTAGTTGCTCATTGAATCTCATTTGTTTTATTTTATCCTATTTGATTTTCTTGTTTTGCATGCTTCCTTTAAACTGCTTGATTTCGTTGCTATTGGTTACTGGTAAGAATTATTATAAAGTCAGCATGTGAAAATTTATGCACTTTGGTCTAACTATGTGTAGCGTATACACTTTTTAAGAGTTGACAATCATTAAAAATTGACAAATAAGACCAGAAAACCAGAGGAGTATCAAAAAAAGAAAACCGAAGTTCAGTGAAGTAAAGAGAGACTAAAAGACACAAGAAGATTTAGAGCAACTGTCATTGGTGAGGTGTTATGAACGACAATATCTTTGAGCTACAAATTCCACCATAGCTGGGGCTATAGGGAGTGTACTGTCAACCATTGTGCATTGGGCTGTTCGGTTGCCTGATTTCCATTCACGGCCCCCATTTTAAATGGGCGTAATTTTGTACTTCAGGCAGTGGTGAATGTCTTTCTTTAATGCCTGAAAATTGGGGGGGGGGCAAGATTAAGGGGTAGGGGATGAATAGGGCATTGCTTGTAAATTTATCAGGGGTGTGAGAATTCAGCTTTTTAGCTGATTTCAGCTTTTTTGTTTAGGTGCTGACCCAGGATTTCAGCTTTCTTGTACACCTGGTCTATAGGAACCTTTTACATTTCAGCTGTTTGCTTACTGTTCTCAGCTTTAATTTCAAGTGGCCACTCACACCGCTGATTTATTCCTATTTCAAAGAGTGTTAGGAGAGATGCAATCTTATCTTCTATTTCCCATCTGAAAAAAACTTCAGGGAAACTGATCTTATTTGCAAGTTGATGAAATGATGGATAAAGGATCTTAATCTTAAGCAGGATTAATCTCTGACAGTCCTCGGTCCTCCTACAGGTGAAGGATTGAAGGCTGTTAGGGATAAGGACATTTTTTTTAAATACACTTTTTCTATCGCAAATCTCAATCCACAGACGACATGCCGATAGATGCCACTATGTTGGAGAAACGAGATCCCAAAGCTTACAAGATCAAGAGAGAGAAGATGTACGGTGATGAACGATTTGCAAGACCAGGTAAGAAATGTGGGGCTCTAATAGTGGTTTGGATGGGGATTTCAGGGCAGACATTTCCGAACTTCATTAAACGTTTCGAATGTTGCCTAAGAGTTGTTTTGAAGTCGAAGATTTACATGCTGTTGACATTTTGTATACAACTTTTTCAAATGCCCTCTTCTTTTCTAACAGCCGAGTATGTGATCATGGTGAATGATGTCACCGAGCCTCCATTCATGGGCAAGCGTCTACCCACCACGTACTGCCTTGTCAGAATACAACACCCGAAGAAATCTAAAAAGGTCAAGACCCCTTCCAAGGGATCAAAGCCGAGCTCAAGGGGATCAACGCATGATTGATGCTGACCAATCACGCTCCCAGAGCTGGTATCACATGACTTGTGCTACGTCCAATCAGGATCTGAATTTTGGTCCCAGGGTACATATCATGTAATTGGCATCACCCAATCAGCATTCAGTGCTGTGGGTTGGGTTCTTGTCATGGTTTCTCTCTGGCTTCTGATCGCTTATACTGGAATAGTCACAGGACTGCTACTGTCCAATCAGACATCCTCACATGGCTAATTTTTCAATCAGAGCCAAGCAATTGTTTTGTGAATCCTTTCTGATCAAATGCCAAGAGTACAAGAGTTCCCTCTAATCCGTCCAATCCAAGCAAAGCAAGCACATCTGAGACATAATTTCTGACCATATAATGATCATGTGATTGACATTCTCCAATCAAAATTGGAGTATCAAAAGATGTGAGGAGGAGGGAATATCTAATGCTTCATTCCGTCCAGTCAGAGCGTAGCTTCAAGTTCAAATGTTTACTACTTTGAACTTAGTGGTGTTCAGTCTCAATTTTATTCCATCCAATCAGATGAAGAGGTGATGGTCAAAATTTTCATCGTCTCATTATTTCTACTTCAATGCGCGCGTCAACTTCTTTTGCAACTGCTTTGAAATAAAAAGCTCATTTTCCAGAATGATGTGCTGTAATAGTTGGCATCTTTGACACTTGTCTGTGGTTTCACGGTTCTAAACTTGTACAAGTCTTATTGTATTTTAGTGCAATTTATAGACGGTTAGGTGTGGTATAACGGAAAGTGTATTGATAATTTGAATACACATTACAAGAAAGAACTACATTCATAAAGGTGAGCAATATATGCATTTTACTTATCTGGAAAATGATGCATTTATTGTATAGAGCTGTTCATTTGACTTTTTTTGAGGAAATGTTGGATGCCTTGCGTGCTGAAAGTATGTGAGCAAGGAATTTGAGGAGATACATGTGATGTATGGAAAATTTTTTGTCAGCAAAACCTAGAGGCCACGTTAGTCCCGAATTAAGTTGTTATTGAGTCGAAGTGATTGAAGTTCAAGTTAAGAAGAAAGATTTTAAGCTAGAATGTAAATATGTAAAAGTCAGAGTGGATGAGGATATATTTTATTTCAAGAAGGGAAATTCCACGTGCCTGTTAGGGGGAGTGATTTACACCTGTTTGCTTGTTTGTTTATTGGGTTGCGGGCTGTTCCTTCCTGGAACTATTTGGATATGCATTTACAGCATACAGTATTATGCAATCGGCTAGATATTGAGTTACATCATATTGTAAATGTAATTGTATATGTATGTTGAATGCACTCATTAAATTTCCAGTAAAAATGTGCAGTCATGTATACGGTATAACTTATTCTCTTATTTGTAGCTGTATGTCACCCTTTGTTCAAAATCTCACCATGTGCATGGCCGGCCACCCGATGCCAATCAAAGGGGCTTTGGGGTGGATTACTTCACTAAGATTTTATAATTTTTTATTTTGTGGTAATCGGGGGAAATTGAAAACGGAAATCAAAAGTCCTCCCCATGTTTTCATCTTTATCAACATTATGGGGTACTTCAGTTTATGAACTGAAATCGGCCACCTCTGTTGAATTTTACTGGTCACTTAATTATCAAGTCGACCGTTTCTTATTTTCTGACCGGTGAGCTTAAAGGGCGCCCTCTTTAGTTTGCCGGACACGTTGGAATTCAGCTTACACATTTCCTCTCTGGTAGTGGTGGTGCTGCGGAAATATACCGCATCTTGTTTGCATTGATCTCGTCAATCCCCACCAATTACCGAGCCTGGAGTTAGGTAAGTACAAGTTCGTGTACTTGAATAAAATTATTTTAGTGGCTAATCACTTGTTTTGTGAACTGCGATGTATTCACATGTGACTACCAGCCAACACTGCTGTACCTATTTTGTACGCATCTGGATA
The DNA here is from genome assembly GCF_001949145.1 of Acanthaster planci. Next base: position 1,915,760 of record NW_019091404.1, on the reverse strand, counting down.
ACATGAGGCCATAGAGGCCAGTTGTCATGATTGTATGTTAATAATATATATAATGTGTAAATATTAAGACCCAGAGCAAAGACTCTAGCGGACTGTTAGCTGAAACTAGCTGATTAAAAGTAGTGATTAGACCTTAGCATCCAGCATGTCTGATATCTTACTGGCATGACTGAAATTAAAGTCTAACTGATTAATTAATTAATGCATGGAGGAATGCTAGGGGATGCACACTGTGGTAAGTCATGGGTAAGTGGAGTCAGCCTTGTTGTTTTCTTGCAGGCTGTTCTGCATTTGAAATTGTCCGAAGAAACAGTATCCAGTATTGACTTTGGACTAACTTCAGTGCCAGGAATTATCCTTAGGAAGAAGAGAAGCTATGAAGGTCTCGATATGCAAGCAGTGCCTTCGATTTTTTCTCCTCATTGCCCTGCTGTCGGTCAACACCTACGACGCCAACGTCATCCGCAGACTGGGCAAGGACAAACAGGAGGTGGGCCCCAACAACAGGAGTGGGGACCCCGCCCTCAATAACCTGGTCCCGCACGACCGCAGAGACCGGGTGCGGCTGATGAAGGAAGGCCAGCCGAGCCCAAACAAGGTGAACGGGATGGACCTAGCCCCGCCCAACCACAACGATGGGGTGCGGCTTATGCGGGGCGGGGAACTGAATAAGGAATACAAACAGGAAGTGTTCCTGGGCCCCGATCATGCCGATTTTGAGAACATCCCTGAAAGGGAAGGAAAACGGAGACTGATGGAGATATTTTCCAAGTGAGTGTGGTTTGTTAATTGTGCAATTTTTATAATGGACAAAGAAAGTTCACCAGACCAGACCAGGATGTGAACCTGTGACCCCCCCCCCCGAGTGCTGCAGAGAAGTACCTGCATTGTTACTAAATTTGTGGGTTCAAGTTGGCATCTCTCAGCTTATCAATATCACAATTTTTTGTTCTCTCCTAAACAGTTTTCACTGTACAAGCTTTCGCCGTACTAGGCAGCTCTAAATCATTGCTCACAGCTGAACGTGTGTTGTTTTCAGCCATTTGGAATCTTGGAATGAAACCTTCGTCATAAAGTTTCTGCGGCCCTTCATACATTTTCAGAAGGCTTTTGAAGTGTGAAATGATGTTTCAAAGAATTAAGTCGACAGAAGGAAAAACCTCATATATAGAAACACTTGCAAGTTTTTATTGTTTGGGGTAATTTTTTTTATCGGGTTGCAGAGCGGACAGCAACAAAGATGAATATTTGGATCTGCAAGAGCTGACGGAATGGATCTCTCTCCAGACAGAAAAGCATTTTGAAGAGGCTCTGGAGGCGAGCAAGAAAATCTTCCCCTTCGTTGACACAGACTCCGATGGTAACTCATTGTGATTAGAAAAAAATTTTTTCAGATGTAAACAACAAAGAAGTGTTTGATGTTATCCACTGAAACAAGAGTCACCATTTTTGCTCACAGTGAAATGATGTGTTACATATTCACAGGGAAGATCCATTGGGACGAATATCGTAAACAGTTTCTGAAGCAGAGAGGTTACGGGGAGGCAACCTTTGAGGAACTCAAGAAAGAGACAGGTGCTTTGAAGGGTCAAGATGAAGGTACTTGGAAAACCAATCCGTACTTTTAATCAAACCAAAAAAACAATACCCATTTAAACCAGTAAGAAACCTGCGAGGTTCCCTTAAATCTGTACTTGAGCAAATGACCTATGACCTCTAACCTATGAGCTCTACAGCACCATACTGTCATCAGGGTGTTGTCCAGGAAGTGCCACATTATAAGCTCAATTGTATAAGACGTGTTGTTAGGGATGGTCCAAAACCAGGCTCAAGTGCAGTAGGTAACGTCATATCCCTGAAGTAGTTCAGCTTCTACTGTTCATGTTCAGGGAAGTTCCGCAGCTGTTATTGCCCATGACTTACCAAAGCTTTCTGTAGACTTTGAAGGGGGGGTGGTACTGTCAAACATCAGAATTACCTACTGCTTCCTTGAGTGGCTTTCGGATGGTGGTTCATATTTCCGATGTACCCATCGTTTTCTTGGAATCGACAGAGGATTACTTGGTGTACCGGGATCGATGGAGCCGGGCAGATGAAGACGATGACGACATCTTAAACCAGGAGGAATTCCTAGCCTTCTTGCATCCTGAACACTGCAAGTCCATGCTCAACTTACTGGTGGACGAACTCCTGCACGACTTTGGTGAGTTGTGTTTTTTTCCTTTAAGAATCCTCAAATCCTAAAAAGTCGTCTGACAACTGATTATGTGATGTTTAGGAGCGGCTTGTTGAACTGATTTTCACCAAGTACAAAAATTGTACAAAAATGTCCTTTGAGTTAGGCCTTTAAAATGTCTTAATTGTCTGCAAACCGTTCAAAAGATTAAAAAATTGTAGAAATAAATTCCAAATGCCTGGAACATGGGGAACGGCTGAATTATGAAACAGCTGAAAAATTCCCCCCAACCTTAAATTCTTCTTCTTGGAGAAACAGTTGTTGTATAGACTGAACTCTAAATTGGTTGCAAACCGTCTTCCTTTGTAGTCAAAATATTAATAACAGTGCAAAAAAAGCTGAGGTGTCATTTGTATTTTCAAGTTGGACTGACACCAACTACATCTATTAGTTACAGTTGGAGTTGCAGTCCGTGAGCAGTAATTTCACGCCTGACATACTGGCTTTGTTCTGGCTTTTCTCGTTGGCAGACTCGGACGGCGATGCCAAGCTGACGCTAGCTGAGTTTGTCTCCCTGCCTCAACTGAGCAGCCAGGAGCTGGAGAAGGCTGCCCAGGAAGATGAGTGGGTGCGAGAACGCATCAAGGAGTTCAGGGAGAACATGGACCTTAACCGCGACGGTGTCTGTGATGCCAAGGAGTTAGAGGTGCAGGAATATGGAAAATGAAATTGAAAGAAACTGTAAATGTTCGACCGTTCCTCTAAGGGATGTATGGTTAGATTCAGTGTGGGCCCAGTAGTAATGTCCCGTTTGGAATGGCAGTGCTCCCAGGCTATTCCTAAATGGGTTGTGTGTCCCCAATTAGGCAATAATCCAAGTAGAGCATCATAGTGTAGATATTCCACAAGAGGCATCACTGAGTTTCTATCTCAGACTTGTTCACTTTGTGGAGCATTTCATGAGTTTCTCAGAAAGACTTCCTAGAACTTGTGAGTCTTAGCTTTTCTTACATAATCGGGTACCTTGAAAGAAAGCTTATAAGAACTGGATCATCAAAATGCAGTACAGAATCTTGGAAACCGCGTTTTCACTGCTCATTAAATCAGACCGTATTCTCTGACTCTCTCCATTCTATTTCCAGGTCTACGTAAATCCCAGGAATCGACAGCATGCCGAGGGAGAAGCCAGCCATCTCATTGGGGTCGCTGACGAGAACGGAGATGACAAACTTTCCCCCAGGGAAGTTCTGAGTAACTACTACGTCTTCGTGGGCAGCAAGCTCTATAATTACGGCAGGAACGTCCACGATGAATTCTGAGGAGATTATTTGAGTAATCAGTTTCGATTTTGTTTTGTCAGTTTTGTCAAAACCGGGACATTTTTTTTTTTTTTCAGCGAGCAAGAAGCTGGCCACTTCTTGATCACATAGGGTTTCTGCACTGATGGACGAGGGCGCTTTGATGCCCACACACTCAAGCAAAGTGACGGCGCTTGCCTGTCTTTCACTTGAGTACTCTGAAATGAAAATTTGTTGAATTTACTGAGGCGCATACATTGTGTTTCTATTATCAAGGGCAGGCACCCCCCATGAGGGTGCCATGACAAAGATGTGTACAGTGTGTGCCAGAATGGTTTGACCCAATTTTTACCAGTAGTGGGCGAAAATCTGCACAGAGCCCACTAAGGTCAGCAGACTGGTCCAAAAAAGCAACCAGTTAAAGGAATTTGATCTTTCCACTGGCAACACTTGGGTGTGTCTTTGTCACTCACGCTCACAAAATTGCACGAAGTATGGTACGGAGAGCGATGCCATTTGTACCACCGTTAATTTTCAAAGGCCATTTTTTTTCCCAGCAGATTCAAGAGACATCTGCTCCAGTCTGCCAACTACAAATGCACTCCTTACAGCTGAAACTCTGAAGCAGAATTCTGTATTTGATTACATTTTCCTCACGCTTTCAGTTTGGGTCACATTGCAGCTGTCTTGTTTTTGGGGAGGTTTCATTCATTTTGGTATTTTTTTGGCACGGTAGCACACTCCTTATGTCTTGTCACTTGTGCTGTGTCGTGTGTACACTGTAGTTAATAGGCCTATGTACTGATGACGTCACACTTTATGTGTGCCGACCTTTCCTCCGGAGCCAGTGGGGGCTCACGGTCCTCTGAGCACCAGGGGAAAGGACACACGTAAACAACGTGTGGCATCATCGGTACAGTAGTCAGTTGAAGAATGTGGGAACTTCGTCTGTTGATGGGGGGGTGGAGATATGTGCCCAGTGCACCTGCAAAAATTGGGGAAGGAAAAAGCTTGAGCTAAGCATTTATATTCCTTCCTGCAGGAACCCCCCCCTCCCAAAAAAATCAGGCTCAATCTGACTGTGGTTGTACACTTCATTTCATTCTGATAACTCACCAGCACTTCTAGTTTCCAGTTTGACAGGTTAGGGTCCTAGTTTGACTTGTCAGTCACCTAAGGATTATGATTACATTTGAACCCACCTTGTCTTTGTAGAAAGTCATCTAGTAACGTTTATTTTCTTTTTTTCAAGTGGGGAAAGTGATTGAATTTGATGAGATTATTGGTAAACACATGGTCCAAGCATGGCTACTGGTTTTGGACCCAAACCACGCCATGCTTTTGTTCGGAACTAATCCTTGCTAGTAGAGCCCTGGCATGCATAGACATGTAGTCCCAAACTCAGGTGTGCACCGTCATCATCATGTTTATCTTTCTTGGTTTGTCATCTTGGAGAACAGCTTGAAAAAATACTAGCGTAGCAGTATTTGCAAATAATATTGGAATTTGTATGAGGGTCACCTAGCTAGCCTAAAAAGTGCTTGGAATCGTATTTATTTTCAATAAATTTGGGGTCCAATTTGTCCCTGTCCCTGTTGCAGCTGGCTTATGATTTTTTTTTTTTAATGTTTAGAACTCATTCTTCAATGTCCAAGATTGAATAAGTACTGCAAATTATCCGCCAAATAAATAACAACAGTTTCAGTGATATATCCCTTGCCAGGCATAACAGGGATGGAAAATTGTCCCACGTCGGACCCCAGATTTGTAGAATACAAATTTAAGGAACAAAGAGTCCATATTGTTTAGTTTGAAAGAGTACTTCTTGTTCTGGCTTTGTGCAGTATGTTTATTTTTTTATGAAGCAGTTTCAGCAGCCTTTGATCAAGTTACACTTCAATTGAAATTATTTTTCACAAAGGAAAAAGCAGGCTGTATCCTGTGTGAGTGATCACCAGCTGTCTCAGCTCAGAGACTTTACGACTTGGCCACAATCTCACATGACCACACTGTCTGTATGGGTTGCCTGGCTCCCGAGGAGCATCTCCAAGACAAAGACGGTTTTCCAGATCTTAACTTTGTCTGTATTCTGTGCATTGCCAGATTCCATCCTCCTCAAACCCTTCACCATTATTTTCAGCAAGATAAAAAAACCCTCATATTTTGCCAGAGGTGCGTTGAAATTATTTGCAATTGACCCATGGACGGGAGTACACGTTTCCTTTGCAAGTTGGAACATTATTAGCCTCGAGTGGTTTGTGTCAGAGGCAAAGGCAGAGACAATACCAAGAAAAATCCTCAAAGACATTAGTGAATTTTTGAGATCGTCAATACCTGACAGAATGAATTGGTTGTTTGACGGGGCACCTTACAGTAATGCAGAGGCAAAGGTTCGAATGCTACATGTGTCAATATTTTCTCTTTGTTTTTGTTCTCTGTGTGTTTCTTTTCATATCATTCCTTTTTTTGTCTTGTGTGGTGATGAAAATGTATGCAAGATTTCTTTTGTAAAAGACGCATACTTTTTTTATCATGTATACAATCTGACCACTTTAATGCGATCAGAAATCCAGGATTTACTGTCTAATAATGTCAGATTCATTTGTAAACATGAATATTGATTGTGCTAACCTTTGCACGTATGGTGCAATTTGTAAATGAGTAATTTAGTTTCATACAAATTTATGCCATCCTAGACTTGCATGATTTGTTGAATTTTCAGATAACGGTTGTAAATTTTAAGATCAGGACAATCTCCAATAAAGTGTTCTTATTTTACGTTTTCGATTTTAAAAAAGTTCAGAGTCTTTCAGCGTCATTTGCTTGAACATCTGACACTGAGAAATACCGAACAGAAATGCGTCAAATTTGGAGACACCTTGAAGCACTCTTTTCTGATTTTTCTCAGCACAACCAAAATTTCTAATCAACATCAGAACTTTTTAGATGTTTCCTAGAAGTGTGAAACACTGATACCAAACGAATGCCCCTTCTCAAATAATGAATTTGTAACAAACTGACTTTCTTCCCATCCAAATACTTTTGACAAACTGTAATACATTCAATATGCATGACGATGTCAGGTTGCTGTAGAGAATGTTGCACGATCACAAAAAAAACATCAGCCCTTTACTTGCAGATACTTTGTGCTTCTGAGTTCATTTTCAAAACTTGGCAGTGGTAGCTTGCTGAGTTGGCAAGAAAAAGCAACGGGAAAGTTAAGGTGTTAAAGAACCATTTCTATTTAAAATATTTGTACTGCATATAAAGGTACTTTTTCTTCAGAGTTGGCATTTTTAAACAACAGCTTTGAAAAACTTTAAAAAAACCCAAAAAACTACGAACTACAAAATGTTAAAGACTTTTACTGACCAAAATTAAGCAAAGTTGAATGAGTCCAAAATGGCAAGAACGTGTAGCTTTCTGTATACAACAGACTTTTACAATACTGTCCAACGTATCCTTTGATGCAACTCGTCAAATGAAGTCTCGTTTGGAAGTTAAACGGAACACTTTGACTTAGCGATATCATGAACCAAAATGAAGTGTCTGGTTTGTTTGACCATCAGTTTACATAGCATATAAATTTACTTTAATTACAAAAAACGTGCATAATTCTTTTAATGCTGAACTATCCAATGGCCAAGCCTGAAAATCAATGAAGAAAAACAACAAAAAGGAATTCATTTCTAAATTATTTGACATACATACATGTACACATTTTATGTCCTTGCTACCAAATGATGGCAAACGTAACAAGTTACCAAAAAAAAAAACTATTTCCACATGATGTAAATGTGCATTCACCACATGACTCTGTTCATGGCAAGAATCTGGCAGCATATTTCACCACTAACTGTGTCGTGTTTTGGTACGGCAGGGACCCTGTTGTGTAATGGTCAGAAAACAGCGGCAAGAGACATGACAACCATCGCATTAACGACGACATGTACATCTTCCCCCGACCTAAATATTGCCTTCCCCCTCATGGCAGTGTTCCGTTCAACCCTTTACAAAAATGGAATGCTGGAAGACTACAAAAAACAGACAGAAAAACCCTATTCCAAGACTTGGTTTGTCAAAATCAATCCACAAACTCATTTGTAAGTTTGGTTACAAGTTACAAAGGATGGACGATGATTATGGAATGTCTTGGCTACAGTTCATTTGAATAGCTTTTGACGAGAGACCTGACAAGTTCTGACAACTTGTGACTTGCTTTACTTTTGCCAATGAGCAGTTCAGTAAAGAATAAGAAAAGGGCGAAGTTTTGGCAGACCCTTCAAGAGCTGGAAGGGGGGGGTCCTGCTTATCTTTCTTAAGGTACCCCTTCCACCCGTTCACAACAATCGGTGGGTACCTTGTCCCAGTTATAGACATACGATAGCCTGAACTGCTGCTCTTTGGCACAGAGTTTCCCAGTGGTCTGTAGCTGCTGGTACTTGGATCTCATGTCTTGTATCGTCTGTTTGTGCGTGACGATGTAGACATTGCGGCAGCCGCGGGATTTAAATTCAGTGTCGAATCGCGGGTCGTGCTCGCGCTTGACGTCCACAGCTGCCAGCCAGGAGCCGACCGAGACATCTTCGGCGTGGTACCTCTTTAGGTATGGGGCATTATTCGCAATGAAGCTAACCAGATCAGACGACAACACATACCCACCACCCATGGCGTACGGCAAGTACCGATCACACAGGACCCAGTCTGTTTCAGCGTACCGCCCGGTGCGGTGGGCGTGAGCTCGCCCATCAAAGAACCCCCAGTACAGCTTCTCCTTATTCTTACTCTTCAGTTCTTTCACCATCGCATCTAGTCGGACGTATGTGTCGTCGTCTGCCTTCAGCATGTACTGGAAGTCAACATTCTGGTCCAGCCACGTCAGCATTTGGATCAGCTTGTTCGTGAGCGAGCCGAAGGAATCCTTCAGTGAGGGTAGGAACAGCAGGTCCTTGTGTCGAGCCTGCTCGGCGTCCAGCATCTTCTTGTCAGATTCTTTCAGCTCCGCTGTGCCCACTACAAACTTGGCCATGACCTCCTTACCACTCTTCTGCAGCCAGGTCTCCCGGATGGTGTAGCGCCGCTCCACCAGCTGTGGGCCTGTCATGATTAGGACCACCAGGTATGCCGACAGCTTCTTCTTGGGCCGCGGGGGAGCAACGGCACTTTTTGGCCCATCCTTACGGTTGGGCTGGCGCGGCTCACACGTCACTGGCTTGGCATGCTGGCTACCCGAACCATCATTGCATGTTGAGATGATATAAATGATGAAGAGAATGAAGACAACGGGCATAATAAACACGATCTTTGCCATGCCGGATTTTGTCTGCCTACCCATGTTCTACTCAGACCTGTTATTGGAAGAAAACAACATTAAGAATTATTCATTGAGGGGAATTTTATTTTCAACTGGGAAATTGTCTCATGGAGTGAAGTACATATTTGTAAAAGGTAAACCTGTAGAATACGTGGTGTGTTTTCTTACATCACCTGTTTTCACTAACTCCATAAAGTTTGGGGTCTGCATATTCCGGAGTTTAGTTTCAAACCTAACACACAAGAAGTGCAACAACTACCAATATCTTTTAACATTCATGATATCTTTGGGGAAACTCTGTAGAGTGTACCTTGGCTTGTTTGCTGGACTCGTAGTAGATGACTCCTTATTTGAACAGCCTTAGGTCAACACTGAAAACCTGTGTCACCATACAGAGCTCTGTTCAAATTCCATTTCTGAAACAAAACATCAAAATTAAGAGCTGGCAATGTTGATACACTTAGAGATGGTACGAATTTCCAATGAAACTTGATTAGTCACTTTTTGAAAACTTAACATGGAGAATTTTGTTTCAAAACTCATCCTGGAAAGAGTTCCAAAACATGGGCATCACTCAAAAACACTGTGATTTATCAGACATCAGAAAGTGATAAAATGTAAAAAAAAAAAAAAGTTAAAGTACATGCATGTGTTACGTCCCAAGTACGGTGCTGCAGTTGGGCTGGCCCAACTATAGTTGGGACAGTCCCAACTATGGTGCTGCTGTTGGGCTAGCCCAACTGTTATTGCTGGCCAATTTCTGTTGAAACTTTTTCAACTTTCTCCAAATTTATGCACTTCACTCCTGACATAATTCATCTGCATACCAATAGTTAATCTGTACAAACCTTGTTTCTAACTGCACAAGTTGATAATGTAACCAAATTACTTTGGCACAAACAATGGGAACATGTACAAATTGAACTTCTGACATTCTGTGTTGCAGTTGCGCTGGCCCAACTATAGCACTATAGTTGGGCCGGTCCCAACTATAGTGGGGACTGGGACTGATGCTATAGTTGGGACGTACCACATGTACTAACAAATGTCTTGACGAGGCAATGAATGGTTACTTCATTTAGCCTAACCTATATATACTAATGACAATGCTTAAAGGAAGGGAAACATGAAAAAATCATAGATTCTCAGGGAAATAAATGAACATGGTCAGATGAGTTAGTCTAGGAGTGTTAACAGATGGCCAAAGGAAAACTTTGACATATTAGTAACATTAAATCTTAAGACTAATGGAATGAACACTTCCTTCCTTACCGCATAAACTGGTCCTTTTACTACTGAGCACTTCTACTAATTTAGTAGGCCTATATATTTTCTGTTCACTAGACCCGATCTTTTTTTTTACTGCTGTCTAACTACATGTATGTGCAACATTAGCTTGTAAGTTGGAGGCCTACGAAGCGTCGAAGAGGAAGCAACGTGAAGACGTTCGCCTGCTCTCACATCGCATAATAACAGTGTGGTGTGGACTTAACAGACTTTGCCAACGTAGCACTTTCTCCAGGCAAGCCAAAATCTGCGAGGTCAATCATCACGTTACTCCTAATGCCACGTACTTGTGAGGCTCAGTTTCCCTTGCCCCCGGGTCAAGGTGGTTTCTCAGCACGCGCTATATCAGATTACAACAAACAGTTTAACGAATCAATCGCTGACCATGGACGCCGCCATCTTGACTGGTTTCCTGCACACAGTTCACGCCGCACACAACTTCATTAAACAAGAAATAGCTGAAAACCAGTTTTGTGATGCATGATGGGATCAAATAAAAATGGCAGCGCTCATGAGCATTTTATTACCAAATTGTTTGGGGCGAAATGCAAAGTTTGGAAATCTCACCTACACATAGGCCTAAACTTTTTCTTTGCGATAAAACTAGTTAACAAACTGCAATGGAGTTTACTGGATCCTGTATTCGCGTAAGTGTCTTAGGAAGTGCTTCACTCGTGTCATGTATATATATGTACATATACACTGTAATCCGTGAGATTAAGATTTGGGGTCAGCTGAGTGATCTCGTATACCCCTGCGTACGCGTACCTGAGTTAACTCTGAGTCCTACCCCACGTGCCCAAGTTGGGGATGCCCCGGTCAACTCGTACCCCAGTCAACTCGTACCCTCGATGAAAACACACACGTTTGTGACTCAAACAGATGACGATTGTTTTCCTCCTTTTTTACACCAAACGTGCCAAACAGATTACGATAGGCCTAATTTGTCTTCTCATATTTTATACCCCAAATGGATTAGGCCTACGATAATTTTTCATCCCCTATTTCCTGCTTTTCTCACATTTTGGATGATGTTAAATGCTAGGGACGTTTACCCAAATACTAAATAGGCCTATCATTAAAATGGTGAAACTCATATGTATTTTGGTCCCACGAATGAAAGCTACTGTAGGCGATGATTTGTATTTTGTTAATGATTACAATTCTACTTGTTTACGTGTGCAGGGACCAAATTATGGAAATTTCCCATCCCAGGCCATCATGATTGGTCAGAAAAGAAAAAGAATGACAAGGAAAAATCTGTGTTTTTTTTAAAAATAATCATGAACAAATAGCAGGCAGCCTGAGATCTAGGTGTATCTCTGTCTTGAAGATGGGTTGGCTCTGATAAGAGCTGGTTAGTTTGTTATTGCCCCCAGCCGTTTATAGTGCTGGGCCAGTAAGGTGCTTGCAGGTTAGCCAGTAAGTTGGATCTCGTCAGGTTGCTGCTCTCATAGCACTCCCAGAGCTTGAATACCTGCCCTGGGAATGTCTTCATCTTCTGCTGCTGGTATCGTCGTATCTTGTATGCCTTGTGCAGACGCATCTGGATCTTGACCGTGGTTGCCATTTATGTCCTGCTTCCAATGGGGATTTTTCAACGAAATCTTACTTGTAAAGGGAACTTGATACATACGTTTGTGTTCAATAAATGCGAGCATTAAAAGCATATTCTCTGCAGACTGGGGAGTATGAGTTGACTCGGGTACCAGCCAACCTGGGTACGAGTTAACTCAGGTGCTAGTTAACCTGGGTACGAGTTAACTTTGGTGCATAGTTTGGGGTATGAGTTGGCCAGGGTACGAGTTAACCCGGAAGCAAGTTGACCCATTTAAAATGTGATTGCCTCTTTTCCAGTGGCCACATTGACACTGTTATTAAAGTATTGTTAATGATAATATCTAACGTTAGATCTCACTTTACTATTCTTTAAACCATCAAGTGCTGTTGGTGTTACACATGTCAATCAAACTACACACCTGCATTTTTTCAAAGAACTTTTCAGATTTAGGCCTACATGTAGGGCCAACATACATGTATGACTCATAGTAATTGTCAATCTAGTTTTAAGTTTGTTTTTTATTTGTGATTTGCTTTATCTGTAATATATTTTTTTGTTGGACCAGCACATAGCATACTTGCAGGGAAAGCCAATTTTATTTAATCAAGTTTTATTATTAATGTAAATGTAGGCCTACGATGGATTCATTGTTAATTACTTATACTTAATCCTGACTTCTGTTTCGTTTTTGTTTTGTTTGGCTGTAGGATGTAAACAAATGTTGTAGAGGTCGCAGATCTGGAAACAAAATGTTAATTTTGATGTGCGCCTCCAGCTCAGCCCTTCTGGTTGTTTTCATTACCATTTGCATCAATGACACAACCAGTCACAATACAAAGGTCCTACCCTGTGACCCAAACCTATCCCCACCCCAGGGCCAAGCCAGTAAGAAGCATCTATCAGCATTCCTGGTGATACTGGTAATGAGCGGGCCGCAGATGGTTGAACGAAGGTACACAATCCGTGACACGTGGTTGCAGAACCACGGGGAAGACGTCTTGCCGCGATTTGTCATAGGAACGTCTGGGCTGTCTTCTTCCGACATGGAGACATTGAATTTGGAGCAAAAACAGTACTACGATATGCTTTTCCTTTCAGATCTGAAGGACTCCTTTGACTTGTTATCATCCAAACTTCTTAAGATGCTAGTTTGGTTAGACCGTACAGTAGACTTCCAGTACTTGCTGAAAGTAGATGATGATACCTTTGTGCGGTTAGATGCCCTGGTTGAGGAACTCAAGACTAAGTCTAGGGTCCGCCTGTATTGGGGTTTCTTTGACGGCCGTGCCCATGTCCACAAGAGTGGCAAGTACAAGGAAACGGACTGGGTTTTGTGTGACCGTTACCTACCCTTTGCAGTTGGTGGCGGTTACGTCTTGTCCTCTGATCTGGTAGGTTTTGTGGCCCAAAGTGCCCCACTCTTGAAGAAGTACCACGCCGAGGATGTTTCTCTGGGATCCTGGCTGGCACCGATTGATGTGCGACGGGAGCACGACCCACGATTTGACACCGAGTACAAGTCTCGAGGCTGCCGCAACAGCTACCTGGTCACACATAAGCAGAGCGTGCAGAACATGCGGGGAAAATACCTGCAGCTACAAACGATCGGCCAGATGTGCTCCAAGGAGCAGCAGTTTAGGTTGTCATACACCTACAACTGGGACAAGCCACCTACAGAATGTTGTGAACGTGTTGAAGGTGTGCCATGACAAATCCATGTAAATGCCTCATTTTTTTTGTGTGGAATAAATTTCATTTTCTTGAGAGAAGAATAAACTGGAAGAGTTAAATGATTGCGGTTGCATCAAAATCTTTCTTCAGTATGTGTGGTTCTGAGAAGAACCGGGGAATAACTCGACGTTTCGAACAGTGAAGACGGACAGAGTACACTCATCGAAACGTCGAGTTATTCCTCGGTTCTTCTCATAACCACACATACTCAAGAAAGAGATTGATACACGGTGTCACCGCAATCGTTTTACTCATCTAGTTTCTTTCACTTTGAAAACCTTCAAGTCTTACAAGAATGAATTGACTTGCAGTTGTTTCGTAACAGTACAATGTACTTTCATTGAGTGAGTTCAGTAGGCTGAAAAAGTCACCTTGATTAGAACACAAATCTGAATAAATTATTACCTATTTATATCTGAAGATCTCTGGAGCACATCAGCATACACAACTCAGAATTACACATATTTCAACTTCAGAAGAATCTAAAACGTATCCTTTTGGGGAATGCTTTATTTTTACAGGTCATAAAACCCAGACTCATTTAAATGAGGAAAACACTAAGTTTTTTACTTGATCCACTCAAATTCAGGTTTAAGACACCTTATTCAGGTTACTTCATTCTGGGTATTTACCCGTTTTTACAGATTCATAAGAAGTTGATGAGACTATGAAAAACACACACGAAGGGCTGAAAGCTTTGAACAGTTTTTAAATAATTTTAATCATATCAGCATTGTGATTTATCATTTTAAAATAACTGGACACAAAAGACATTGCTTGGATCAGGTAGGGTAGATTTCCCGTATGTGAATCGGGGCTGCTTGTCTTGTGCATGTACGTGAATTGCGTCGAGTGTGAGGTTAAATTAATTAGGCTTTCAGATTTACGATGATGTCATCAAAAGTCGGCACAGGTCAACCACAAGCTAACCAAACGTCATCCACGCTCATTTTGCCGTGCAAGCTAATTTTTCCCCCCGGAAATTTTCACGGTACTTTTAACTGGCAGCACGGGCGCCAGTTGTATACTGTGAATGATTTACAGTTTTTTTTCGGTAAATGGCTGTCATTTATTGGACAGTAATTAACCGTAAAAACAACATTAACTTAGCTCAATTAATTACATTTATTTGAAGTAGACATTAGACACAGCAAGTTACCGCTTTCATTGCTGATTACGAGTTCATTCTGAATGTGTATTTAGGCGTAAGTTCTGTTGATAAAGGATTCTCAAATTCGCGTTAATATTAACACTTGAAGTACAATTACGTGTAGAATACACATACCTCGTATTCAGAAACTTTGATCGCGGCAGAACTTAATACATTCATGATGTGCACTGACAGGGTATGTACATATATTTGCATTGTTTGGCTCCTAAGCGCGATCATGGTTGGAACCTGTAAAAGGGAGATGTTTCATTGTTCACGTTCGATTTATCTTTTTAGGCAATGGTTTGCATTTTACGTGTAATACTACATCCAAACAGCACAAACAATTGTCAAACTAATTTCAAATACTTGAGTAAAGAATGGAAAACCACAAAAGTAGCAACGACACATTTGTGTCAATATGTAAATTGAGATCAAAGCGTATACCGTAAAACATAACTCTTAAATAGACAGTATGATACTGCATTCACAAAAGCACAGTAAAAACGTGTCACAAACACGTTTGTCTACTGTAAACGAATGTATATTTAAAGTAATGTTTAATGTTGCAAAAATACAGTACAACATGGCTCAGTGTATATTCAGAGAATAATGTCAGACTACGACGCTTATTTATTATTCATCATGCATTAATGACAAGACTTGACTAATTGTTTGCAATTCTGTGCCCTTCACCTTTCAAGTAATGGATTGGACAAGTACATACGTGTAAATGTAGGATTTCTACAATTTATTTTTTAGTGATCAACATTTTTGCATGTGTATGTATATTGTGTCTTATCAAATTGTTGAAAAATATTTTTTATGTCATATATTTTTATATGGATGTTAAAATGAAGTTGCTTTGTTAAAAAAGTGAAATTCTTTGGTCTTTTTATTTGTTTTTGTTTTCATGTTACTGGCATGCGAAATGCCATATGCGCCCTGACTCTCGAGGCTAGACGGACGAAAATAATATCTCAAATGATGAACGACATTCAGTATTCCAAAAGCGCATGCCCCAAATGAAGCACGTCTGAGGTCTTTCTTGAATCCGGCTCTCAAGTGACTTTGTCGTACAAGCGCACGTACCACGAATTAAGTTGCGCGTTTATTTCCGGTTCCATGGTTCCGCGTAACTGTATGTGCAGTGGGCGTGGTTTGAATTGAAGTGACCGTGACGTCACACGAACCGGACAGCGCATAATGTTCGCGCGCACTAGTTTTGCCCTATCACAGCTATATGCCGACTAGCACACGTGCTTTATTCTCAAATGACCTTGTGTTTTGAAGTACCAAACGGGCTCATTAGCTTGAAGTTCACCTCGACAAATTAAAGTTGGCCTACATGTAGGGTCGATGTTATTTCTTAAAATGTCACAGGTCGATCACCCTTCATCAATATCCGAAAAAAAACGCAGCGTAATACCACAAGAGGGCGCTGTAGAACGCAAATTTAGATTTGCGTAAGTCCTTAATAGATTCGTAGTACTAATGTCATTCATTGTTCTTTGCATGCACTATATTTTCTGATTTATAGACCATATGTGCGATTGAGATACCATTTCATAGAGTTATTACTTAGGTTTACCCCATTTTCCTCAAAAGTATCCGTTACCCTTCGTGCGATAAAAACAAAATCACACACCCTCCGCCCCCCAAAAAAACAATAGGCCTGCAAAGTAATTATTTGCCTAGAAATGAAGGGTGCACACTGCCAGCCGGAATTTAAAAGAAGCAATACTTGAGTATCTCATGAACAGAGCATACCACCAATAGACCTTTTTCCTGACATGTGATGCCACAACCATGCTGGACCGCCATGTGTTTTGATGGTAAGGAGTGCAGTGTTGTGATGGTAATCTACCTGTTCAAGATAAACATGCAGCGTTTGCGCGTGCGCTTACACGTGGTTGAAGCTGCCCGTAGGAATATATGCGATCACCGTGGCTAAGGCGATCCACACGTGGTTGTATTGTTTACATTTAATCACGTGGGTGGAAAAAGTCTAAACCAACTCACACGATTTTACGATTTTTTAAAAACCCAAATTTTCGACGGTTTCGATGATTTCAGGGAATGCAAAATGGTGTACTTATAAATGTCTTACGTGACAAATCAAATTTAATGATATTTATATTGTATTGTCAAATCATGGATAGCTAGTTAAATACCATGCGAAATGAAATCTGTGTGTAAAAATAAAGATCACACTCGCTAAACTTGTGTAAGTTTAATTTTGATCACGAAATGCATACTGCCCTCGTGCGACGTGTTGCCCGTCGAGTTGTGTTCGGATCCTTTTACGTAGATCCGTTCGACCTCTGGCGAACATCGAATGGTGGGTAAGGCCTGGGGTATTTACTCTCTTGGCCGGGTTAATTATTCTGCTTCGATAGCCGATAGGATCTTAGATTATGAGCTAACCATGTCGAACGAGCCCGTGACTACTTGAATTAAGTGCCAGTGATCGCAATCACTTACTGCGGACCATTGTTACAGATAATGTACGTGTATTTTTAGTGGTTTTAGTTGTCGGTTTATTAGTATCGAATAAACGAATGCCTGTAACCATTGGCGTAACGGGGTGGGGGGGGGGGGGTTCGCGCCCCCACTACTTCAAATTTGGAAAGGCACACAGCCTCTGTACAGCTCACACTTAATTTCCTTTCGGTGTCCTCTTCAAATTATGTGTGCACCCGGGTGCACCCCCCCAGATTTCACCCTTATGCCACCCTGGAATGGACCCCAGCCCGTCAAAATATTTATGCTACCAATCTACAAATTCCCTTCTATTACACCAATGGAAATGAGCTGTAATTCAGGCATGGACTTTGATCCGTTTATGAGATTCACAGCTTCAATCATGATGTTACCTGCATGTTACAGTTCGTGCCCCCACCGTGCAGTCGAGTTGAGTCCTTATTTGCAATGGCGTTTACGTATCTGCGACGTTGTTGTTGCTGTGACGTGTCCTGGGGAACGATGACAGTAGCCGTGTGGACCATGGTGAGCTTATAATTTTTGTGAAGTTAAAAAATTACCTGTCATTAATGTTGAAATTTAGCCCGGTTATGCTTTCATTGTTGCCTCTATCTGCTGTATCGTATTTACTAACAAAGCCACCAATCCGTTGCTTTTTAGCAGCGGATGTCTCGTCCTCGTTCTTCTAAAATTTCACAACTAATCCAACCCCTTTAATTTACATCGATATTGGAATAAATGTAAGAATTTAAGCATTTTTTCCATATTTCCATCGCAGGTTTGCTGTGTGATGTCCCTAATGCAATGTGGGTACACACTGGCGTATACGGACCCACGAACCACCCGTAAGTTTTCATGTAGAAGAGCCCATCGAGGCCCTGTCTGTGACTGCAATTGGATAAAAAAATTGGTTCAAAATATAGGCCATGTCATTGGCTGTTACCTGCAATGAGGTATCATGCTCTTTGAAGGGGTTCCGATGTCATTACTTCAAGTTAAGCAAACGCCACAGCTTTTTGGAGAGCTTCTCAGGGCGGGGGTTAGGGGAAGAGGATAGTAATGTCCCATGATAGGCAGAATTGAGAGGGTATCCATGTATGTTCGTCGCACTTGAAACAGAAAGAAATTCGCACCCGCTCATTTTCCAGTCGTAAATAGGTTATGAAGACAGTAGTTCAAAGTATAGCATATATTTTTTTTTCGCAAGCTCTCGGACAAGCACTGAGCATACAGTGTTTATTAATATACGTTGGGTAAGGGCAAACCCGTTATATATAATATATACAAAGTATAGCAGTCGCCTCGGACTTACCTTTTAAAACTAATGATCTCTTTTCCACGTCCCCAGATTTTGTGCTAATCCCCAGCCCCCTTCCATTTTGCCTCTGTATCCCACAGTAAGCTTTACGACGCCTGAACCCTTACTGAACAGAGTGCGCGACCGAAACGAAACGATTTCCTTTTCGTGTTAGGGTTTCTTTTCCCAATCGTAGTTTAACCCTACAAGAACAGGCGCAGAAGCTCCCACCTCCGACATTTTTCCCGTATCGCCACGGTGTATTTATGTTCCATTTTCTCAGGAATTTTAAGAGGATCGGTGTGGTCATTTGACCGACACAACTTTGTGAAAATCGAACGTGCAGTTCTTGGGCATGCAGCACCCATTTTTCCGAGAGATAGGTCAGCCCAAAATGTATACTTTTCCAACTGCGGTGCCACACGTCATGCAGCCTTGAACTTCATATAACCGTAAAAAAAGCGTACGTCTGATGAGTACAAACTTCACATTTGTAACGATAAGGAGGTAAGGTTAAAAAAATATCGAGCGCGGCACAGCCGAGTTGGGGGGGGGGCAAAACGTAACCCGGCTAAACTGTAACGTGCAGCGTCCCCCATTACGCAATACGTACCGTAATCATTGTGAGTACACGTCGGATTTGTGAGATAAGTGGACAATTGTAATCTCTCCGGTTTTCGTCCCTTTTCCTCGCAGAGTCTGTTGTGGTGTACAGCTTTCTAATAGTACTCAACGTGGGCTCGATCCTGTCAGCTGCGCTTTTGGTTATTGGCACAGTTCGAGTAAGCAGATTTGTCATTATTTTGTTATTTTTATATTTCAATACGGCAATACTTTGCATTTCCCCTTTCTCTGCGTGTTGTCAAAGCGCTTATGTAATATGCCATTGTTGCTACATGAGCATAATCTGTACTAACTGATAAATTGTGTTTGCGCGCGCTATTATCGAATCGCGGTATCATCATATCCCAAGAGTAGAATAGATTCACGCTTGTTGACAATGTCCAACCAGCTATCAATATTTCTACACTGACAGATTTAATGGGCTCTTCCATTGTAACGCCAATTCCTCTTTTTCGAGAGTCACAGAATCCACAAGGGGCGGGGCGGGCAAGATGGGCGTAGGGCATGAAAGTCTCCTTCCTGTAGGAACCTTGTAAGTCTGGATTTGTATTTCATCTCGAATTCTGCAGATGAATGAGGTCATGCTGCGACCTTACATGGTGTTTGAGACCATGTCATTCGTCTCCTACTTTGCGCTTGAGGTTGCACTGGTCGTCGTCCTGATAGTAAGTGAAACGAGACACCGATTATTTCAAGAATTGTTTTACTAAAAACGAGTGGAATTCCATTTCCGAAAAACTTCCGAACACATATATTCATAGGCCTATTCGTAAAAGTGTCGATAATAATCCGCAAATATTGGGCGTGTATAAATTACTTCGCTTGACAACCCATATTCATCGCAATTCAAAAACACTTCTGTAGGTTTTCTTGGCATTGTTTGACATATTTTATTCCAGCATTTGCATAAATTTAATTACACCAACTTTGATAAAAAACATCGGACGTGCACTTGCGTGGTGCAGCTAAAAATGAAACGGACATCCTTGGTTTCCTGTCTTACACATGTGCTTACATTATTAATACGGCAGACTACCACTCGACTCTAAGAATAAAATCATTCTTCTGATCCATAAACCATTTTTCTCTTTTGGGCCGGCACATCTCGCCACACGATGGAGCCCATTGCATGGAGAGATCTCATGATTGATCCCGGTGCGTAGATTTTCAATCTGATAACGAGGAAAGTGCTCAGGCAAAACGTCGCCATGCACACTTCATTTTCTGAAACTACGTCTTATTGATTTCTGGACCACTAGAATGGAGACTGGAAGAACTTTCCACTGTTTAGTACTGAGACAGGTTCCATCACTTCTGACGACTTCAAATTCATCTACGTGACAGTGGCTGCACTTATTCCACTTTTTCTCTTTATCAAGGTGAGAAAATGTTGGCTTAAAATTGAAACATCCTCCGGTGGAATTTTGAGAATGCCCTTTCCTGTATAAAATTTCTTCTGCAACCGTATGCGAGAAGGCCACTAACGTTGGTACAATAATCACTTAAATTAATTTGGGTATTGTCAAATATTTTCCGACATGTCTTTGCTGAAAAATTTGATTAGAAAAGGGCTTCGATACTGGCGGATCTCCCAGCCCCCCTGGAATGTTTATTGAGCAAACAGTGCTGATAACAAGTGACCATTTAACCTGCTTGACACATCATGTGTTTTCGTCTATGATGGCAAATAATGTCTTGCTCACATCACTTTCTCGACAAACCACAGACAGTTCACAATCTTTCCCCTTGTAAACTCCGGTCTTTGCCTCGTCTTGAGAACAAATCCTAAAGTGAACTTCATAACCTAAAATACTTTTAGCCCCATCCCCAAAGTGTCAAAATTTGCTCATACTCATTTTGTGCTCAAATTGCATGCTTACGCAGATTCCTTGTCTTCTCTGCGTCCTGTCATTTTATCGAGACATACTGCTCAGCGGAAAAATGGTAAGTAAAATGTGGCTGGTTTTGCATAGTGATCCGTAAAAATTAGAAGCATTGATTGGAAAGGTGTAATTTATAAATCTATCTTTTTTTTCCAGTCACAGCTTCCCGTCAGCTACCGACAAGAAGCATCGCCTCTACTGGACGACGTCGAGTGAATCTAAAATCAACGTGCCATCATTCATTTTAAATGTAGTTTTGTGTACCCTGAGTGGCTGATAACAAGAAGGTTTCCCACACATCCTCGAACTTTTTTCATTCAAATAAAAGAGGTTAACTTCAAATTCGTCTCGAGAGGACCGGAACGCACAAAATTTATTCTACAGTGACTGTGCCTTTAGTCATTGGTCGTGTTAAAGGCTTAAGGTCAAAGTTCTCCACCTGGTAATTTTAATCTAGCTTTAGGACCGAAACTTTACTTCTTGATGTAATACTGGGCGTTGTTAGCAAAATGTGTAAAATAATTCTGCAGTATTCAGTTTGTGGCTTCCTGATGACGGATGCAGCAACAATAGCTCCCATCTAAGAGGTTATTGAAGCTATACACAGATTTCCTGTGACGCTAAAAGCATCCAGGTATTTGATCGGTTTAGCCATTTCCTACACTAACATGGGTTGTATAAATTAAAGGGACTTCAAAGAAGTGGGGTAGTATTGTTGCTCGACCTCTGTTATGTTTTTGAATTCTCTTTTGCATGTATTTAAATACCTTATTTATCCTTTAATATCCATTATACACGCCAGGTTCACAAAGCTGATTTGAAATGATCACATGATGTTTATGTTGCATTTACGAGTATCTGCAGTCGTTTGTTTGGTACAAAAGCGAGAGGGTTCATTGGTGTACATGAACTATTCTGCATTTGTCCCAGTTTTTGTAAGGGCAAGAAAGGGATTACGGCTTGGGATCATATTTGTTTTTGTGAGCATTTTTATGAAAACGGGATCCGGTTGGATTCGTTTACAAAGCTGCTGTTACGTAGGTCCTATGCTGATGTATTCGGTTACTTTAAAGGATAAAATGTTTTGTAGTATGCCATGAGGCGTCTCTGCCTCCCTTGCTGCAGATACACTGAGATCATGGATGTTGAATAAATGGCAATAACTGTCAATTAACCAAAGGTAGTGCGGGCTTCAGATTCCCCCCCCCCCAATGTTTTGTTTCGATACCGGTAACGCATTTCACAGTGAGGTTGTAGAAACGGTACGCTTTGCAGAGGAGAGCCTAAAAAGCCTGAGCAATGGACGTAGGTCAGGAGGCACACGTCATTTGATATGGACATGTACTTCAGAAGCTTTGTTCAGACACCTGCAGATAAACAACGAACCTTGAACTCTGAATCTCAGGCATGTGACATTGCATACGTGCCCATACGTGCCGCTTCCAGGATACTCCGTCTTTTTTTAATTATTTTTCTTTTAAATGTTTCGATTTTTGTGAAGTTTGCGTCAAAGATAACACCTCATAATTTTACGCAACGTGTTAACATTCTCGTGTGCTGTGCTGATATACTTGACGTTTTCCTTTCTCTTTTGGGGCGGGAGAGTGCAATGTAATTTCTAAGTAGCCAGCGAAATCCTTTGTCCGCTGCACAACATGGCGGGTGCCTGGGCCAACACGTCCCGCACCTGCTTCGTTCACGCCTCCTGCTCATGTAGGCCTACATAATTGATTCTGGAGTGCGTGGTAAAATTTGTGTCAATTCAAAATGTACGTGATGTATGGAGCAAACTGGTGTTCGATAACTGTACAGCCTCGTTGCATGGTAAAGTGAACCCGGGAACTGTCGATCACTTAGTTAAAGCAGTTTCATACAAAAGTCAACAAGTTCGTCTTGAGATCGTAAGACACAATGCTGTTTACATTGATATCACGTGCATTAATACCGTGTATTGCTATGAACTTTCTGTCTTGAAACTAAACTCCTTTACAGTTATTAACTCTGGAAATTGAAATGACAGATACAAATTGACACCGAAGGGGCTTACGTCGTGAGCCTTAAATAGCTGAACGAATAGCAGTTGTAACAGGTTATCGTTTCCCTTGCACGACGTTCTAAACTTATCTCTTGTTATCCTTCAAACTTTGGCAGTCTTGCTACTCGTATGTCTAGTTCGAACGGGAACAGGTTAACCCGTAAACATTTGGAAGTCATCGCCGTAGTAACGGTGACGTTGGTAGATGGATCAGCCAATACAACGCGTCCAAGCCACGTCAGGGTTTATTTGCGATCCACTTACGAGGCTCATATGATACGGCGGTGCTTTGGCTGATTTGTTCACTCGAACTTGGCGAAACGTTTGGACCTATGTCAGATTTGGAAATTTTATTGCGAGGTTGATACCGAACTCGAAGACGAAGCAAGCAAGATGGCGATTATGACCAGATGTTGCTGTTGTGATGTCAGAATCGGATCCATCGTAGTTGCAATCTGGGTTGCGGTAAGCTACCATCGTGTAACAATAACTCGATTGCTGTTTTTAAGAGGATGAAAAGAAGGCAGGGAAGCTAAATAATACACTTCTTTTTTTGTACTGTTTACTCTCGTGTTCGAAAACAACTGAATACATGTATGTTTCTTGTTTGGTTGATTTGTTAAAGCTCTGGTTTAATTTGACGGCGTTTTTCTCGTCAATGCCGCTCTAGAACGAAGGGCAGACATTAATAATTAACACGTTTGGTAAAATTGCAGCCTTTCATATTTCTGTGAGTGTTTTCGTAAGGTGATTCCCATCTATAAAATGCATCCCGCACAAGAGGTTGAAGATAAGACACATGATGGCTTGCAGTTCAGCTACCAACTAATTGT
The DNA here is from genome assembly GCF_001949145.1 of Acanthaster planci. Next base: position 1,892,087 of record NW_019091404.1, on the reverse strand, counting down.
TTGGAATAAATCTTTTTATTATGGGCTAAACTTGATCATTTTCTTTGTTCGGGAAGAGTTTTCAAGAGAACCAACAGTAGCTATTACGAGTAGCTGCTATATTTACGTCACGATTTAGATAATGACCTGGTTATTTACAAACACTTCAACTTCAGGTAATAAACCAAACAAAATAAATAAATAAGATGTCTTGGTAACATGAACTAAGTTTGATTTTTGATTGGGTGATAATTATCAGCAATCCTTATACGTTCTAAAACTGAACAATCAATTGTTTTCTTTTTTGTATCATTTTGTCAGATTTCGTCCGGAGGTAGCCTCATCCAGAGCGCATGCGGACTGGCAGGTTATTCCTCGTACAGTGACAACTCTGGTAAAACTTGTATTCAAGTTTTGTTCATCCACTGCTTGAAAGGTTTATCCTTTATGTACCATTGTATTTGAGAGCGTAGCATTGCAATTTCGCTGAAACATTATTTTTTCACCGGCAAAGACACGAGCAGGCAGAATTTACCTCAGAACGATTTTTATGGGTTCGTTGTTATGCTCAATTGCTGCATTCATTGTCGGGAGGTTTTGGGGACCGAAATCGTGTGACTTTGCTTCGTTGGCTCACAGAACCTTTCGCCCGACGAATTCTGCATTTTTTTGTCCCTGCAGCTTTGCTGTCAGCTGCGTGGGGGGCGTCGGTTGGGATCAATTCCTTGATGACCATTGCGGCTATTTGCTTGTTTATTGGTGTGCTCAAGGTAAGTCTTTCCTCAATTACCACAAGGCAACACCGGCGGAAAAAAATTCTGATTCTTCCTGCGTCATCTTTGCCAATCATTAAATTCTGAATTTTTCTTTATCTTCCCAGGACACCAAATCGCTGCTCATTCCCTATATGATCGGTGAGTGCCTCTACATGGTTGCGTATGTGGCACTGGAGATAGCTGTTATTGTTGTCTTAGTGGTAAGTTGCATTACACAAGAGTTTAAAAATGTTTGATTCAACCGGACTCTCCATTTTGGATACTAAATGTACTTGTTTTGTCGGACTACAATCCTTAATTGCAGTCATGTCTCGCATCTACGTGTCATTTGTGCGCCCTCTCCCCTGTAAAAGGGGAAAGGCGGTGACCACAAAGAGCTGGCTTGCAAAGTTGGATCAGCGACAATCTGTCAACCACTGGTCGATTTTTGAACCAACGGGGGATCCGAGGCGCGTCAACTAAGATGAACTCACCCAATTTTTATTAGCAATGAGGCCATTTTGATGGGCGAGGGACCAGCTGATTAAAACGACCTCCATAAAATTGACAAGCACTGATGGTACTGGCAACCCGTGTGTAATGCATAATATTGACTCAATTATTGAGGGACATGACTATTCGCTACAGCGTTACAATATCAACTATGGCAAAGCTGCATCATTATATACCTGATTCGATAAGACTTGGTGGCCAATGAATGATTTCACCGGTATTGCACAGCTTGTCCTGCAGTTCACAATTTCTGCTATTTCCTGTCTTTATCCTTCAGAATGGAAACTACATATATTTCGATTTCCTCAACTTGCCTAACCTCGACGAGGTGGAGCTCATTGCCCTGAGATGGGCTTTAATCGGCATTGCGGTGGGCATTCCAATCGCTTTGGCGATCGATGTAAGTAAGAAAGCAGCTTTTTGCGGAAGTTAGGGGGCCTTTGTCATGGGCATCGCGGCGGGGGCAAGAGGGCGTTTCTCCCCCTCCCCTTGAATAAAATAAAAGGGGAGGAAAAAGAAAAAAGCGAACGAACAGGACGAAAGGGGATGAAACTTATACGTCAGTCAAACCATTCAGGCTCAGATAGCCCTAGACATGGATACAGCAGCTTTTAATAGACGAGATAAGCTCTTTTGAAGCATAAAGGGTGATGTAGCCCTTTGAAGCAACCATTTGTAGAGTTCCCCGAACCCTTACAGCGTCATGTCTTAGATAGTGGCACGTGACATCGCGACCGTCCACTGGAGCATGTAGCAAACCAGAGATGCTGTGAGCTGATGTGCCAGCCGTTACATGTACCAACTTCAACCAACTGGGTCTTAAGAGCATCCTTTTCTCATCGCCATAGTTCTCCTCAGGTTTTCTCCGTCAGAATTGACTTTAAGGCCATCCTGCCTTTCTCTTTGCAGATTCTGTGTCTCCTCTGTGTCATCTCGCAATACCAGGAACTCAGAGATGGGCGCGGTCGAGGGGTAGGTCATGCATAAAGTTTACAGAATGCTAGTTGCAATGGTTTAGCTGCGCATGCAAATCGCACTTAGTGAACGCGACTCATTTTCGACTACATGTACACGAATCCACCATTACCTCGGCATGACATGACAGCGCAGAAACGATTTTCATCATTGGATGTAGTGATTTGCAATTTAACCCCTCGAGGTTCTGATATGTCAGATACGTGTATGACATGGCACATCGTGAATATGTTGCTAAACGTGTTTTCCGTTTCTTTCTTCTTCAAACATCAGGTTCCAACCGCTCCATCAACACTCATAATCCAGCAAGGATATAGCACTGGTTTCGCGCCAGTAACTTACGACCCTAAGCCGACTGTTCAAGTCCCAATACAACAGTACTACGAGTGTTGAAGTTGGCTGGCAGACCACGTGCATAGCCCCGCACCAACGTGGAAAGCTTGGCTCCTTTGCGAATCATCCGTTTTGAATCGATCCCAGGTTTTTTGGCTGAAAGTATCGAAGGAATCTCATGGGATCACTGAAGAGTTGCAAAGATTTAACTGGAATCAACCAATTCAAGCGAGATCAAGATTAAATCTGCCCGCATGGAAGGGAAAGTGTGTAAGACGATCATTTGTTAAATCGTTGAAATTTCGACCAATCTACAAATTCCACTGTTGGCCCTTCTCTAAAGTTTATGCAAGGGGAACTATGGCATAGAACTTACCTAAACAAGTAACCGAGAGATGACTTCTGTGTAAACCCAAATGTTATCACCAACATATTTTTGAAGGTGTTTAAGTTGCATAATTTCTCCTTTGAGTTGTCTGTACATGTAAATCCTAAGATTAGAATTAAAACATTATATTTGAATATATTCCAGTGTAGCCAGCACCTGAAATATTTTGTAAATAGTTTGAAATCATCTCCTTTCTGTACATAATTTGAAATCTTGCAAGTAGTCATCAAGCAGCGAAATGAAGCGGTAAAATGAGGTCGAAATAATTTGAAACATAGCCTTTGTAAATTATAATTACATTTATACATTGATAAACAACAGTTTAAATTGTTGTCATGTTGAAACTTTGATTTTAAGTTGGTAGAGTAATGTGTTATTTTAAAGCTTGATTTTCGGGACTATATTATTTTAGTGTACTCTGGACTTTACTCATTTATCTATCTCAAGTGGCTCATGGGAAACATTTGAACAATCATCCATTTGGGAATAAAACGTATTTTCTCTTGGAATTTGGAACCCATTCTGGTAGTGGCGGAGCGTTTGCAGTGATCTCATAAATTTTCATTTGGAATAAAAAAGAAAAATCCTCTCCATTTCTTGAAGGATAGGAGTGTGCCAAGAGTGTCTCCCTTGGGCGGATTATTAGCAACTAGGGTACATTTCGGAGGGGGGAAGGGTTCCTTGGGGCCTTCATTTTCTGGAGGGGGCACTCCATGGGTTGGTCACGGTTGAAACAACGACCAAAGAGGAACACCGTAAGAGTTTACCTTCTTTAATTTCTGAGCAGGGGGGGAGGCACGGGCCTCGAGCGGTGGGGGGGGCGTGCCCCATTCCGCCTTACTTTCGTCGTTATCCAGTAATAAGTTCAAAAATTGTCAAAACCGTTTAACAAATCCCACTTACAGCGTTGGTTGTACCAAACCACCTTATTCGATTCTGTAACTTCAGAGATAACAATGTGAAAAAGCAGGTTTCTAACAATCTGGTCAGGAAATCATTTGGATTTGAGGAGTTATACTGCAGGCCCACTTTGCAAGTGAATGGCAAAAATATTTGATTGGCTTTGATTTCTTTCATTCTAATGGCATTGACAGAGATGTTGAACTTTTCTCTAATAGTTCACTCCTATCTGGGTCGGATTCCACTTTGTACCTCTTCAAAAACTCGGCAAAGTAAAATAGATATCCACTTTGACGAACAACAATGCAACAAGTATAATTTCTTGCAAGAAGTGAACTTCAGTCAGACCCAAATACAAGTTTGTTTTTAGTTATCAGAGATATGATACCAATTCCTTAAGCAAACCCATCTTGCAAGAATATACCGGTACACCCCTAGCAAACAATTAGGTACACATTTTGTTTTGTTCAGATGTCATTAGGATACGCGACAGTGAAGCTAACGTCAACAGCCAATCATGTGACAAGCTTGGGGTTGTGTAAAGGTCTACGGATGCTTACTTGAACGCCTGTTGACGCAGAGAGCGAGGCTCCCAAATACACCTTTTTTCCGCTGAAGACCCCAATTTGCTCAATGTATGTGCTTTCGGAGGATCAGAAAGTGACGCAGGATTAGATGCAACAATGGCGTTCATCCGAAGATGTCTCTGCTGTGACGTCAGGGTTGGAACAATGGCGGTAGCTTGCTGGTCGATGGTAAGTGTGGAATTGGTATTCCTTGTCCTTAAATTACGGGTGTCACCAGGATTTTTGCGGAGGGAACCCCTTCTTTCCTGGGGGATTTCTAGGGGGAAACACTCACCAGCTGTACGAACTAGGTCAATATTATTGTAAGGCGGTTTCAAGCAAATTGGTTATTTTCACCCCTTGCAATTACAGATCTCATGTTCTTCTGAGACTGATGATGTTTATTGTTAGAGGTATTACCAAATGCACATATGTTGAGTAGTAAAACATGGAACCTTGCGGTCCGTTCACAGAATACGCAGGAAAAGTGTGAGTGCTCGGAAGCTCCAAACTATTAAGGGACAGACAGTAGACAGTGTACTAGCGTAGCAGGGGGAATCGAAATGAAGTGAAATTTGGGAGGAATTAAGAGAATGTTGAATTCACTTTCCTACCAGATACTCAGCGTAGCCAGCGTTATCCAAACCGTGCGAGCAATATCAGTATTCTACGTGAATAACCCCTTCGCTGCCCAAGGTATGATATTTTGGGTTGTTCGACATTTAGCTTAATGCACAAGGCTCGAGGTTGAGCCACAGATTTCAATCAAAATAATGAGATTTGTATTAAACGGGAAATTATTATACGTGAAATGTTCTTTCTTTTTGTTATTGCTGAAATGTGTAGCTACCGTGCTAGCGTGCTGGTGTGTCATGATCCTTCTCAACGCGTGTCTTGGCGTCACAGCAATAGTTCTTGTGGTTGGCATCTGTAAGGTACTGCAAGAGTACAATTGCATTCTTTAATTAATTGTTTCTGTCTAGTAAGGAAAACTCGGTGAAAAGACTCACTCATTTTAGGCTCGCTTTGTGAACACTCTTTGGAGTTGGAATTTTTGTTGTTGTTGTTGTTGGGGATTTCTTAATTTGACTGTTCGTCTTCCTTTCCTCTAACCCCCAAATACCTCTAAACCGTTTCTCAGAAAAGGGATAACCTTGCGTAGATCTGGCTTGGCTCAAGCAAGGTTCGCACGACCTCATTTGTTGAGGTCGGCACATTCACGAACAAAAGATGGGTGCTTTTGCATGGAAACGATTTGCTTCTTAAGAGAGAGGAGGGTGCGTCACTCTATCGCCTAGCAACGACGTTCAAGTTATTTGGCAACGGTTATCATCAGAACTACCCTCAGACCAAAATCTGCTGAACTTTACTGATGCCGCCTTTGGAATTATGGCAGGATTTTCATTTTCTATGACAACAAGATTGGCTTAATTATGTGAGAAACAAGTCTCACAGTTTCAAAAACTTGAACTGCAAATTATCGCGATCAGGGAAAATCTCATTTCTGGTCTTCCTTAATTTATTAGTTTTTTCTGCTAATACTTCTTCGTCTTTCCTCCTTTTCACGAATCCTAGAACAAGAAGCAGTTGTTTGTCCCCTTCATGATAGTCCAGGCCATCTTAGCGGCTGTCTATGCGGCTCTGGCAGTCATTCTGTTTGTGACTCTTAGTGTAAGTTGCCGAACACTTTATCAGACCGTGGGGGGGGGTTGTGGTCTGTAGTGGCCAGGGCTTGAGACTCATGACTAGAGGGTCAGGGGTTCCAATCAAGCTGCTGGCTGTTAAGTTGTGGCCTTGGGCAAGTCACTTCACCCCTGCTTGTGCATGAGTGCCGGTATTTAGCCGAGGAGCAGCCTCCGGTAGACCGGCACCCCATTCCGGGGAATCATGGACATGTTATCGGCTACCTTATGCTTGCAAAGGACATCAGACTTTAACATCGTAGCCTGGTGAGCCACAGTGCTGTGGCTCTAAGAAGGATGTCTTTTCTTTTCTTAATCGAAGTTGATTTGAGAGATGGTCAAAGTCGCAAAGTGATGAAACTTGGGCTATGCACATCACCATTACCCCCCAAAGACAGTTTGACCCCATACACCTTATATGTCTATGATGCTGCCATGAGTTTTACATTGTCCTCGAATTCATTTTTGTCTTTGTACTTTCATTGTAGCTTGAGACTATAGTGTATTTTAACTTCCTCTCCTTGACCGACCCGGGCGGCGTCTACATGATCATCGTCTACTGGGTCATGGCAGGACTATTGACTGGTGGAGTAGGAATTGAGGTAAGCCCATTCTCTGCAGGTTTGAAGATGATAAGCACCCATTCACGAATGGGTGCTAATCAGTACGTGTCATCACAATCTAGTCAGGGCCCATTCTCCGATCTTTAAGCAGACCAAGCGCACCTGCTTATAACTGTTTATGTAAAAGTTTTAACGATTGTGACCCCAAAACAACAACTGGCTGGATAGGCACTGTCAGACTTGCAGACTAAAACACTGAATGACGTCGTGGTCATATAACCATTGGCATTTGATTTCCCGTAATTTATTTTCAGGTCATATGCCTCCTGTGTGTCGTCTCGCAGTATCAAGAACTAAGGGATGGGCGTGGCCTCGGGGTATGTTAAGTAATTGACCCTATTTGCAAACCGCTATACGCCATGAATGAATCCATTTGTTATAAAGTAACTCCATAATCAACTTCAGCCGAAAGTTTCAGAACTGGTTGTAAGACTATGAACATATTCCTTAGAATGGTATTTCACTACATGTATTACTCATATTATATATTTACGCATGTATGCTGACCGTACCACATTTTGGTATTTTGTGGCATAGCTTCCAGAGACTACCACGACCACGACTGTCATTTTGGTTCCAAAAGGGTCTTACGTAAACCAGGGAGCGGACGTTGGCATCGACGAGACCAGGCCAGGTCCAAGCACCGAGCCCGCCACTTCATCGGCCAGTAGGCCTAAGTGTGCCGAGCCGGCCTGCGCTGGTGACGAGCAGCCCGTGGGCGTGCCGCCTCCCTCGAAGTCCAGACGCTGGTCATCGTCGTCGTCCTCAGAACACGACAGTGACCACGACTGAAACATCTACATGGCTATGTACATTGTGTGATGGGGCTGTCGGAATCGATTTGATTCGGGTTGGGATGGGGTTTTACTTTTAAGTAGTTTTACTTTCAAGTATTTTCTACATAATATAATCAAAGCGTGGTGCTGTGAAACTGTCCAGTTTTTGAACACTCCATATAGTATGGTTCACATTTATAGCAAGTTCGAGAGGAAATATTGCCCAAAGTGTCTCCTCCGATAAAATAAATTTACCAGGAAGGAAGAGGAAAAGACTAAAATTACCTCCAAATTAAGCAACGTATACGGAGCAATTTTATACCGCTGAAACAAATATCAACGTGTCAACAAAAATTCTTGAAATTGAGTGCGATCATGGAACATTCTTCCTTAAGTTTTGTCTTGCATCAGACACAAAGGGCAATTTAACGACCGAAAGAGGCTCTTTAACGAAATGTAGGCCTAGTAAACTTGCCACCAAATTTCGTCAGTGGTGTAACCGTACCGTAGAATGAAGTATATTGACCAACTGCTGTCGTCATACTTCATTATGTAAATGTTGATAACTTTTTAAGGTATTGGGCAATGTCAGAAGAAAAGCATAGTTTTGTATGCCTGTGACATTTTCAGTTTAAGGGCAACTATTTGGGGGTCTTATTTGTTCCTGCAATTTGATATTGAATAAATATATAGCCCAAACAATGGTGGCTGTGAATGCCCTCTTGAGACCACGTGCATGCTCTTCAGTTTATTTGCCTTAAATATGGAAAAAAAAACTTGCCCGACTTCGATAAAATTGATTACTAGTCAGAAATTGAAAGATCGTACGCATCCCCTCATGACCACTTCAGACAAACCGAAAGTACAAAATCGTCCGCACTTACCATGTCAACTGTGACGTTCGCATAGTATCAACCAACCTCACCAGTTTTTTTTCTCAGAAAGCAAAGGTTATCTTTGAACCAACACACGTTTTATTTACCGAGGCGCGGTTTCTGTACGGGCATTTTGGTATATTGCTGAGCTTGGACAAAGACGTGGAATTTTTCTTGTTTTGGGGGCTTTTTCTCATCAAAGAAGAGAAAAAAACCTGGACGTAAGATGCCGTTCATGCAAAGGTGTTGCTGTTGCGACGTCAGGACTGGGTCCATAGTGGTGGCAATATGGACAATGGTAAGCCAAGTTTTAATCATTCTTTTGGATGACATTTTGAAACTGTGACATTTTAAAACGTCGGCCTGCATGTCGCACCAATCCTACTGCAGGTTGTACAATATACAAACTGTCATTCCCCTCCCCTTCGTGCCTATCTCCACCAGTTGTTGGCTGGGATTTTTAGGAACTACATATGGTTTCCATTACAATGGAAGCCATGAAGTCTGCGATGGCACATCGCGTCTCTTTTGTGAGTGGTTATGCGATGACTTTTCGAACAGTGTGCAGGGAAGAAACTCCTCAAAACATCAGATCCAACCTGCTGAAATGCCGAGAAGAAAAACAGTTCTTCGTCTTGCAAAATTCTGCACTTGGCAGCTTCGGAAAATTAGTCTAACACATCAGCATCCAGTGCGGATTTAAGATTTTGTTCTTCCTTTCAGATATCAGCGGCCGCATCCATTGATCAGAGTGTGAGGATGTGGGTTCAACTCCCCCACGATGCTCAAATTGACGGTAATGCTCGAAACACATCCATCTTTCGTCGGGGTCTATATAGCAGGTCTATCTGGTCGAGACTTTTGGATGAATTAATACTTACTGAAAACTGCCCCTATGAAATAATGAGCCCGATTGTAAGCCTCTATAGCATCTCTGGTCGTATCTCCTCAAAGGCATTCTTCACTCTGGACATTTAAGGCAACCAACCTTTATAGACCAGTTTTACGGGTGCAAAAAATTTGAATCCGTCATCAGGTCAAGTGGAGTACCTACCTTTGACTTCATTTTCTTTCAGACAGCAACTTCGTAGCTTACTACGCTGCCATGACGATTGTGAATTCGTTGTTGGGGCTGTCTGCTCTGGCCCTTTTGTTTGGAGTGATTAAGGTAAGAGCACATTTCATTTAGAGTTTAGTTTTCTCTCTCTCGCTAAGCAGTGTGCCTGTCTTGATTGCTATTTTATCCCAACTTCGTTATACATGTAGATGGAGGCCATGTTTGAATTATGGCATTGTTATTTATTCTGTCACAAGAGGGAAGGTAAGAACCAGCTAACAGAAGAGCGATGATGGAAATGTCTGTTATTTTTTTAATGGAAGACAACTCGGTTTTGTGCATTGTAATTGAGTCGGTCACTGTATGTGGCCAAGACACTGCAGGACACATCAAGTTGGGGATCAGAAATAACAAAAATGATTACCCCCCTACGATAAATTTCATCAAATAACTCGAAACTGCAGACTCGATACCGTGTGATCATTCTTTGATTCTACTCACAAATTCACACGTGGTATAGTGAACTTAACAAAAACCAACAAACAAAACTGATATGGGCGTCGAAACAGGCTCCAGTCACTGTTTGAGTGTTATGCAAGCAGACGTTGTAGGCTTACGCTCGCACCAGATAGAGAGGGCGTTGTTTTTAAGTTGAATATGTGTGTGAGCGGTTGCATTTTATTTTATTCAGGAACCAATCCAAGAAGACCTCCCCAATTGTATGGATCTCCGCCCATGGTAAAGAAATCGCACCACATGTTTATGTAACTCTGATCGAACTGCATGCCCATTGCAAATGGCAACGTCCATCTCTCTACTTTTTACTTGCTGCACATTTTATTCCGTTGGTTCTTACTAATTTGCCTTCTCAGTACAAGAAAGAGTGGATGATTCCCTACATGATCCTTCAAGGATTGCTTATTTTTCTGGAGCTTATTCTGATGGTTATTGTCATCGTTCTCCTTGCTGTAAGTTCAAAATTTTTTCCGTGTCTCCTATTATTACCCATGCATTTCTGAGAGCGAATCCAAGTTAATTAATGGTGAGCTGCATGTAAACGGAAAACATGCGTTCTTGACAGTCTGAGACAAACTATATCTCGTCAGGACGGCCAGAGAAATCTCGTGATTTGAGACACCAATCGACCCTTTTATGATCTAACTGTGGTCAGTTTATAAACCTCTTAATAAGTTGTCCTGCCACTCAGAGCATCAGCTTGTTTATTTGTCATACTGCGATTTTTTTTTCACAGAATGGCAACATATTGGTCTTCAACTTCTTGGGGATCTCTTTGGAAGGTCAAACTCTGGAGGAACAGATGGAGATTGTTCGGATTGTATACGGCATCTTGGCAGCTAGTCTGCTTCTGGGTATACTGCTTGAGGTAAGTTGTACGCCACGGTCTTGTCTGCATATACGGCTGGCCAGATAAGCTGCACCTATATAGCTAGACACACGGCTTATCAATAATGATCAGAAAGCTGAAAAAAGAGATTATTAACAGGCATGCAACAACGAAGTTACATACCCTTAACTGGTGTCCAAAGATTACTGCTTTCGAACTATTTTCCCTTCAATGAACTTGGGCTTTATGAACCTGAACTGATGGATTAAAAAGAAATCCCTGACGTTTCCAATGTCAGATACAGGTACTGACGACCTGTGAGCTCTTGTCACAGTGACAAGAACTGCTCTTGTCACAGTGACAAGAACTGCTCTTGTCACAGTGACAAGAACTGCTCTTGTCACAGTGACAAGAACTGCTCCTATCACAGTGACAAGAACTGCTCTTGTCATGTGTCGTACAAGATGTTGACGAGATGTTCGTAGATTTATATCAAAGTGCCAAAAGCCAGGATTTTCACATTGAGAACAGTCGGTGTGTTAGGTTCCGGTCGATGGTGACAAACTTGTCATGTAGGATGACATGTCGATAACAATACTGTCACTTGTCAGCAGTGCTCAACAGCATTGAACTGTTAAATGGGGCGCCCACTGCCGTTGCGATTCGAGCCAACAATTCGACCTCGACTACAATAGCTGGGTGGTCGAGTGATAAGACGTTGGCAGTAGTAAGTAGCTCATTGGTTCAAATCCCATCGGAATAAGTTGTTTTTTATAAGCTCTTGGAAAGCAGGGAAACTTGTTCTTTTTGCAAAGTGTATTCTTTTCGTTGCAGACACTGAGCAAAAGAAGTTTTATCTTGTCAACATGACAAGTCTTTGCTGTGAAAATAAACCGGTTCTTCGAGGGGCCGGCGAACATCGCTTTTGGCTTCAACAGAAACGCACTTTTTTTTCTCTCTTTACAGCTTCTGTTCTTTTTCTGCGTGGTGTCTCATTTCCAACAACTGAGAGACGGAACTTACCCAGGGGTATGTTGGTCTGTTTGGGTTCAATTACGGTCTTCCTTTATATTATAGACCATGGTATAAAGCATAATTTATTACCACATTGTTACATTTCGCCGTGTGGAAATGTGCGTTTGCTGCGATTTACTGGTAAAAATTTGTTGATGAAAAAGCGAAACAAAGGACCAGGCCTAACGATAGCCGTTAAAACAGTTGAGAGTGCCTTACTTTCGGCCTCAAGGTTTTGCAGGAGCCCACTCAGAATGTGCATGCAAAATATTTATGTGCAAAATGCGTGCCAGCCCAGTCAATTGTATTTGTTGGTCAAAAGGAGAATCTAGGTTGTTGATTGGTTGGATGCCAGGCCTGCTGGGTTTACGGCTTAGGCAGACAACCGCTGATTGGCCATAATCGAAAGTCAAGATTCTGCTGCAGTCTTCCAAAGCAATCGCCGAGCTTTTGAACAATTCCGATGAAAGTTTGCATAGGCCTACTCGTGTTTGTCACACACGGACAAGGTATACTTCGGTGAACATAAGTTTAGCATGGCCAAGCTGTTTTCTTATCATTACAACGGTTGTATAGGTGTACACAGTGATAGTTCCCCACAAGACAACTCTCTGAATGTTTTTTTTCCCTCTGTTTTTCAGCCCGGTCATGTACTTATTGTCAACCAAGAATGTACACCGATCGTCGACACTTGCCCACCACCGAAGCAAGGTTACTACACCTCCTGCTGAAGCTCATTGCGTCGACAATAGTAGAGATAATGAGCCAGTTCCGTGTTTCAAAAAGGCAAGGTCATTCGAGAACTGAGTGGGCATGTGGGTTGGCATGTAATTATGCTTATAGGGCAGACCTCGCGCGCACGTATTGCAATTCCCGAATGACCTCGGACGCAAGAGCGCATCATTTTGAGCATGCGCTGTTGGGATACCGAACTGAGCTTTTGACCAGGGCTTTCTGCATCGTAGCGCCCTTTTTTGTGTACATTATGCGCAGAGTAAAAAAAAACAAATGATAAAATCAGGTTTGGAAATTTCATTTGGCCGTAATGGCAGAGTTAATAAGACTGTATTTGCAGCATTTTCCGTAATAAAAGCCGCCACGGTATGTATTGGTTTCAGATTTCAAAATGGGAGAAAAGGAGCTTGGAACGCAATGCACTTCGTCCACTTTCATACTAATTTGAAAGTCAGCCTTGTTTGGGGCAGTGAACTGTATTATAGCATAACCATAGACACGTACACTGAACAAAATCAGTCCACAGTAAGATCGAGACTGAATGAGTCTCGATTTGAATAATGATGCTAATGTGTTTCGATTTCGAACTTAAGCCTTTATGATTTAATTAAGTTCATAAAGTGAGGATATCTTTTATAAGCTGCATATAGTTAAAGTATTTTTCAGTAATTCGTAATACTAGAAGTGGTCGATCCAAGTATTTTTAAATAGAAGATCAAGGTTTAATCATGCACTGTAAGATAGGTTTAATAGTTTTGGGGATCTCCCAAGTTCCTCATTCGCCAATAGAAATTATGCTTGCCGCATTAATATTTCACAAGAGATCATTATTTTGTCCAGTCTTTGAGTTTAATTAAGCACAATTAAAGGTGTAAATATGTGTGCATATACCGAGGGTATGACGTGATTTGGCGGGTTACATTCATGAGTCTTCAAGTCGACCATTAGGGTCTGGGGATAATGGGGTACGTTGCCCACAAACGTCATTCGAACGTGCGTAATTAAGCGCCCATCTTGTGTAGTAGATAAGCTCTATGATTTGTATCAGTGATTTGGAGATCGGCCTTGCAATCGTCCTCACGTAGGTTCCTGCATCATTAAGGCGTGTTCTCGACATCAACGAAGAACTTTAGAAATTGTCTGTTTTCCTCAAATCATAGTGAGGGACTGAAGAAGAAATGTCTTTACAGACTTTCTTTTTCGTTTTACTTTGATGTATAGTTGCTCGAATTTGTTAGCTTCCCGCGTATGAATTCTCCGATTGCTGTCAGCCTGAATAGAATATCACGAAGCCATGGTGTTTGCCTGATTTGTTATATTTTAAAATGTTCTGTGGTTTTCTAAATAAATACATGACTTCACGTTTATGTTTTCGAGTTTTTTTTATATCTTCCTTGTTATAAAGCGATGAAAACGTCAAGTAGGCCCTACTGCAGCCCTTTCGAGTATACTAGTTAGGAACCTAAGAATGGAAAGCAGTTTTGTAACTGATATAAGGCTACCCTGTATAAATAAAACAGTTATTATAAAGAACACATTCAATTTGTTCTTCACATATATGAATTGTAAGTTTAAAGATTAAATCTCAAAGCTCGCAATTTTCGAATTTGGCTCATAATGACTGAGACTTGTAGGTTTTGGGGAATAATTTTGTAACGCCACCACGGCATCTGCAGACGACAGCGCAAGGATTGGGTCACACGTTATTTGCAGAGCTGCCCTGTGAATAGCCTTCAGACAATCCGTTTTGCACCCAGACTCCAATAAAGAAAAAGACAAGAAAGGTCGGATTTTCACCAGTCTACGATCTCATCTGCTTGGTTATTTCGCCATTCCGTGTAAATTTTGGACAGCAAAAATGGGAGAAAAAATAATAATGTGGTTAATTTTTGTGGTTGTAATATTTAGTTTTGTACTACCATGTGTTTCATCTGACTTTACTGATCCTTACTCTGTTATTGGTGTGAGTAGAACGGCCAGTCAGAGGGAAATCAAAAAGGCTTACAAGAATCTCGCTCGACAGTGGTAAGAACATGACTTGACAATAGGCCGGCTAGGCCTCACACTGGAAATGGAATATCGATCTGATTCGCATGATCAGAATTTCAGATAATATGCAACAACATTGTTAAAAAATATCATAAGTCGTTTTATTGTGTTCAATATTTACATTTACTATACATGTATTTTCCAGGTCCTTTATTGTGCCACTTACTGTGAAAACCCATGAGACTTGACTATAGGTGGCAAAACTAGGGACCTGGTGACTTTGCCATCATGGACTTTAGGGCCTATAGCCCAACGTTAGGCCTATTGCAAACACAGTAAAAAATGACTTGTCCGAACCTGGAAGAAATTTCCAATTTCGCATAAAAAAAAATGAGATTACATGATAATGTAGACCCTGGGACTCTCTTTGAAAATGTGGTCCACTCTCTAAAAACTTTGTATACAACCACGAAAATGATGTCAGGAATTTTAAGAAGAATGTTCATCATAACTGAACTGTAGTCCTATGTATATCGACATGTAAAGCATCAACATGGTTTGCAATTAATGCTTTGGTTTGAGTATAATTTGAATTACACATAAAATTTCAGGCATCCTGACAAGAACAGGGAGGAAGGGGCTGAGGAGAGATTTATTCAGATTCAGCAGGCATACGAGGTAATCCGCTGTGCAGTCTGTGAAGACATGAGCACTGTATGTCTTTTATGCATATCATAATAGAATTTTACTATTTCACAAATTTATATACATCGTCACCGTTTTCACAAAGAGACAAAGGTATCTGAAGAGAAAAATCCAGGTTTCGAGAAAATCGCATTTACACGTAAAGTTGGTCTCTGTTGCAAACGATCATTTCCCCAAGACTTTGACTTTCCCTTGATGACAAAAAAGCTACCTCGTGAAAGATCTTAAGTGACACAAAACCACAAAATCATATTTGTAGGAATCAATTAAAATTGTTTATTTCGTAAACGAGCACATTTGTCTGTTCATGAAAATGCTGGAATTTGTGCCCATTTTGTCTCTTTGTGGAAACGGTCCATATTGCGTGAGTGCCAGGTGCAAATTATTACATTTGGCTACATTTCCTGAGTCACTTTTATCTCTTCCTGAAAACAGTAAAACGTATTTTGCCTTAGAATGGTAACGTTATATCTTTGAAGGACGACTTTCTCTCTTCATGAAAACCGTAAATGTAGATTAAGTTTCATTTTGCCCGTCGCAATCATGGTGACTTGCCTGATTAATTTAGATTTGGTAAAAAATTATTATACCATTCTGTAGGCAGCAGTTAGCCTTGCTGATTTTGCTGAAAAACAGAAATTTGAAAAAAAAATCATGATTTGGGGCACCTTTCTCTCTTTGCAAAACCGGTGATGTCATGTAAGCACTGTGCAACCAATTGAGATTCGGTCATTTTTCACCCAGAAATTGAAATGGAATTACATTGCTGTATGCGTAGATTTTGTCGAACGAGGAAAAGAGGGCAGAGTATGACCTATACGGCCACGTGGACACCGGCAATCGGCCCCACCGCCATCATCACCGGCACGACCCCTTCGCTGGCTTCCACTTTGGCCAGGACGGCTTCCAGTTTCGCTTCACCAACCAGGGCTCGTCGGCTGGCTCAGACTCCCGCCGGGTCACGCTGGACAGGTTTGAGCGCGGCATCCTGCCGGAGAGCCAGCGTAAGCCCTTCCTGCTGTTTGTGACGGGAGACTGGTGCTTCAGCTGTGTGCGGGTGGAGGAGGTGTGGAGGGACGCCGTACTTGAGCTGGAGAAACTTGGTCAGTCTCTTCCAATATTCTCCAGCGTGCTGCAAATCAGTTGCCTATGTTTCTCTGCACTTCAGTATTCAAATTATATCAAGCTCATTGTAAAATAGGAGGATTAATGTAACAAATTGGCGTATGACATTAAAACAGCCACTATTTTTATATTTCCTGTGGACATTGTCAACAAATGCACCTTTATATAACATGAAACTACCAATATCTCATTTCTAGGCATTGGTATGGGGACGGTGTATGGGGACTATAGCCGACCATTGCTGAGAAAGCTAGGGGTGTACCAGTGGCCCTCCATAGTGGGCGTCATTGAGGGCAAGGTCGTCATCTTTGACAGGAAACAAGTCAATGTTGAGAAGTTGAAGCAGTTTGTGCAAGAGCTCCTTCAGGCTCATGTGATCTTGAAGGTAGGGACCTTCTCAACACTCGACCTCTCTCCCTATTTCAGCTTTTTACCTGAGCAGAAGCACCCCCTCATCGGTTGAAAAGAGCCATGCTGGTCAGGAGTGTTCATTTTGGTAGCAACACGCACGCAATGCTTTCATCTCATAGTCGTTCATGAACCCGTGAAGAGAAGTTCCAACAAAGGAGCCTCCATTGCTAGGAAAATTGCTCTCTCTCTGTCCAGCTCGGGGCTGATAGGGCAACAAATAATTTGGAAGCTTGATTATTGTCTGAAAAGATTCAGCAACAGAGAATGCAGCGTCAGAGCAACCAATTGTAAACTTGAGTGGGAGCCTAAAGTAGATTTGTCACCCATCAGTGAATTTCTCGTGGCAATGGATTCCTTGTTTCTCTTTCAAGGTCACAGATGCAAACCAGGAGATGTTTTTCTCCGGTTGGCATAACGACAACCGGCCTCGCTCTCTCCTCTTCTCCCGTCGCTCCGGTCCGTCTCTTCTCTACCACCTCCTGGCATTCAAATACCGTCACCTTCACACCTTTGGCTTTGCCCAGAACCAGGGAGAGGAAACGACGGAACTCGTCTGGAAGTTCGACGTATCGGCCCACGAACCTACCTTGCTCATCTTCAAAGAAGACGGTGAAGAATACGTGGAAAAAATTCAGGTACAAAATCTTGAGATGGGTCACTTGAGAACAATTTTGTGTTGCCTCCTTCCAACAAACCAGTGTGAAGTAATTACAAGAATCCATAGTTCGCAATTTTAAGTGGATAGAACAGAAATAATAGAGATTTCCTTCATTTATGCTAAATGCTGTGTAACACTGCTTAACCACTTGCCTCCGGGGTTCCTGGTACCGGGTACCCCGAGCCGGGGATGCCCAAAATGGGACATTGGAGCTGGGCCTTGTAACAGAAGACTGTACTCAGAACAAAAGACCGAGCTGCTGGGAATTGCCATCATTTTCAGTTGGCAGTAGCAGAGGTAATCTGTCCTTGTTTTGAAACAGTGTATCACTGTTTGCGGCATTCAGCGCCTGCGGATTATCAGCGGGGACAGAATTTCTCAAGCACTCCAGTGATGAGCGATACAGCACCACTGCACGCCAATCTGGCCACATTTGAAAAGACACCACTGCCATTCAGCAACGCACTGGGCCAATTTAGGGAACAAAGTAAAGTATGCACCATCGCACAATCCGGGCTCTCTTTACTGGGCAGCAGGCCTGGTTGCAAACTCAGGCGTCAATGGAGGTTGCCTGTCAAATTAGAGTAGCCACCAGACAGTCATTTGTGTAGGTTAATTTTTAAGGACCCATGTTAAAATTTGACCCTAAGAAAGGCATGCTTTGCATTTGCACATTTAGGTTTATGCACAGCAGCCATCTTCTCAGTCAGTGCTTTTGATATGCACAAAAGGTCTACTCATGTGTATCTCTATGGAACAAAAACACCGACCAGGAAGATGGCTGCCATGCAGAACATCTACATGTATAACTTGAGAGGCCTTGACCAGCGACCAGAATGCTGCGGGTTTGAGGTTTGTTAGGCAATTTAAGAAACCCAGAACATCCAGCGCCAACGTAAATAGTTGGAATCCTTGCACAGTTTGTAGCTCTGAAAATTATTATTGGATCTCCTCTCTTTCCGTTTTGACCCTTAGTCTTCAAAGATTGATACCTCCCTGCTCGAAGATGCCGTCTCCAGGAACCAGTACCTGTTTGTACCCCGTTTGACGTGCCAGCCGGTGTACGAAGACCTGTGCCCAGAATCTCCAGGGGTGTATGGACGAAGGTAGGAAACGGATTAGGGCATTGGCAGTCTCCCTCCAGCAAAAAGAGGGTTATGCTGCTCTAACAAATAGATTTAAATCTTTGATGAAGTTACGAGTAATTTCTATTATCATCAGCAAAGAAAGAAGTGTGTTGCATCTGACAGGCTTATTTATAGTTGTGTTTCTGTGAGGGAAACCACCACCAGCTGATGGTTCCCAACTTAGCCACCCTACTAAGCCAGCTGAATGGCTGAGTTAGTTGAACATCGGCACAGCATTCTGGAGGCTGCAGGTTCACACCGCTTCCAGCCTCTTGTTCATTTTTTGTTGGTATCATCTTCTTTTCCATTGAAAGATTCTGCATCATCCTCATCACCAAGAACCCCTTGGTCCACAAGGAGCACCGCGACTTCTTCCGTCATGTGGCCAAGACCACGGACTCCTTCCCGGCAGACGTGCGGCTGGCCTACCTCTACCAGGAGACCCAGCAGGAGTTTGTGAAGGCGCTGGGCCAGTTGGCCCGCTTTGATTCCGACGGCTCCATTCCCGTAAGTGGGACTTCGGCACCATAATTCCAGCATTGTACTCATGAGAAATATCCTCCAATCTCCCAAATGACTGAAAGCCTTTTGGTCATTGTCTTAAAATCTTTGTTTGAAATTGTTGCTTAAAAGACGGTTTTCAACTTAAAAACTAAGGATCTTGTAACTTAATCTTTACTTAGCTAGTCTTCAGCAATCACACTGCACCATGACTTTACAGAAGTTTTCTTCTTTCAATGTTTGAAGGTTGCTGTCCTTTGGAGACAGAATGGCAGAAAGGTGGCATATGATTGGCTGCCCGAGGGTTGGCATGGCAATGAACCGCACAAAGACAAGGCAAGACTGGACTTCTTCCTGCAGCAAATCGTGGACAAAAAATTCAAGCTGGGCTTCCAGACAATTCTACCAGAACTGAAAGATGAGAATGCTCCAGTGAGTTTATTTTTATTCTTTTAATAATTTTCAAACTTTGATGCCTACTTTTCCACTGATAATTTTAACTGAAGTCCATTTGCAAATGACGTGTTGTGTGATGATGTTGATACTGACTTAAGAAAAGACTATAATGGGCTGTGCACATTCTGATGCAAATTTATCATGCCGAGCAAAAGTCAGCTGGAGACCATTAAAAAAAAAATGAAAAGTGAATGGCCTTTTTGCACTGGTAACCTGCGGGCCAATTTCATAGAGCTGCTTAAGCACAAAATTTGCTTAAGCGCAAAAAAACCTTGCTTAAAAAACCAAAGGTTACCAGCTTAAAATCTATGTGATTGTCATGCTAACCAAAAGACAGGTGAACACCATGCCAAGACAATATACATCACATGGAATTTTGGCTGGTAACCTTATTTATTAAGTAAGGTTTTTTCACGCTTAAGCAAATTTTGTGCTTAAACAGCTCTATGAAATTGGCCCCTGATTTTGCTAATACTTAGCAAAGCTTAGCTCAGCAAAGTTCCAGCTTGGCAGCACTATGGCCCCAGCATGTACTCACTGTTTGTCTCACGCTGATAAGCCTGCGTGAACAGACAGATAGTGCCGTCTACCTGGCTGCAATTTGTTATGTAAATTGTTATGCTCCCGATCTCACTTCAACATTTAAATAAAAAACAAAATCGTGTCCAGCTTGCACAGTGTATAAAAATGACTTCTCTTGTTTTGTTTTTTTCAGCACTGGATCTTGCAATGGGTGTACAGTTTCTGCAACCTGTTTGTAACGGCTGCCTCCTCCTTACAGCAACTTGTGTTCACCGCCTGGTGAGTAGGGGCCAATTTCATTGCGCAGCTTAAGCAAACAATTGGTTTAAGCGTGAAAAACCCTTGCTTGACAAATCAGGTTATCGACCAAAACTTCTTGTGATGTACGCTATATTGTTTTGGAATGGTATTCACCTGTCTTTTGGTTAGCATGACAATCACATAGAGTTTGAGCTGGTAACCTTTGTGCTTAAGCAATTTCTGTGCTTAAGCAGCTCTATGAAATTTGCCCAATACAAAATGAATTTAAAGTTTCTCTTAGTTTATAGATTCAAATGAGGTCTCAGCCTTCAAAGTTTTATGCAAATTAGTGTTTCTGAGGTGAAGAAACAAATTTTATGTTTGAAGCCATCCATCTTTAATAAGTTTATACCCTTGGTATTAAAACTGGATTTGAACTAATCTGACAGCTCGGGCAAGCCTGATGGTCGAGTGGTTGTCTATCATCGCAAGCAGAAGGAATTGGGTTCAAGTCTACTTTTGAACACAACAGGCACTGTAGCTCCTTTTAAAAAGCCTGCCCGCACCTTCACGTAGGTTTTGTTAGTTGGGTTGTCAAACGTCCTGGAGTTTGGTTGGGGCGTCCATGTATGAGCAGGAACGAATACCTTTTATTGCATCTCATGATTTGCGAAAATCCCACTTGTCATTTTAGGAATGAGTCTTCTATCGCAGTTCTGGTCGTCCTGGCGTATCTGTTGGCATTCCTCTTTGCATTTGCTGGACTTCGACATGCAGGGTAAGAGTACGTGATTCACGTATTTATAGACTGATTGATGTGAAACTGATTTTGTCTAAAAAATCCAATTCTTTCTTTTTATTTCTTCAAACATGGAAATCTATACAGCTGGGGATTAGTGCGGCAATTTCTTTTAAAGGTCAAACTAATTTCGTCGAAGTGTGTGGTTGTGTTTACTGTTACTGGAAGTAAGTTGATTGCACCATTAATTTTCAGTGTTCCTTCTACTTGCAGTAAAGAAACCATGGAGCCTGGATCCGCTGGAAATATGTCGCGAGGAAAAGGGTAAAAATAGTCCTATTTAACCTTGTTTGTGTCCCCTCTGTATACCCCAAAACTCCCTGGACACTCTTGTGAAGAATATTCTGGATTCCTCAAAAATCCTCTACTGTGCAGGAAGCTTACCAATGGCCCATTGTTTATACTTAAACCTTCAGAGTGGATCAAACCCCAGGCAAATTAATACGAGCCAGGCTATACCGTCAATTTAGAAATCACAATTGTTTTTACCCACTGCGTACATTCTCATTAACGTGCATGTAAAACTTATTTTTCCAAGTAGTCCGCTTTTGCTCCTGTTTTGAACTGATCACACCTATTCCTTTTGTTCTCATCAGATATGCATCAGAGGTCAGAGGTCACTCACAACCAGACAGCTCCAATCTTCGACTGAGGTAGAGTCTCAGATTAAAATGGCCTTCAACTGTAACCAAAAGAGGATGTCTGTCACATACTGTGTGTTGAACAGTTTTAAAGATAGTAGGTGTGATTAGGATTTGAAATGCCAGCTTCTTGTCGAAGTGTTTATGAAATTTAATCAACCGTTTCCTTTTTCAGGCACATCCACATGCGGGAGCTGAACGAGTTAACTTATGAGAAGTTCTTGGCCAGTGGAAGACAGGGTCATATCCTGTTGCTTCTCCTGACAGACGAGGGCAGCAAGGACACGCTGTTTCAGCTCTTTAAGCAGGAAGCACACATGCACATAGCGAGGTACACGTCTCTTGGCTATTGGTTGGGCCAATCCAGGATCTGACTATTGGAGTGAAATTGGGGTGTGTGGCAGGGGGTGTACAAGCCTGCAAAGACTCCATCTGATGTAACGAAAATGCTACCTAAATGTTTCAACCGAATGGCATTTGCCCAGAAGTTTTCAAATTAAATGGCAATATTGTTTTCAATATCTTTGGTTGGGAGCCTAAAGGTCTGGCCAGGCGAGGCAGAAGGTTATGCAAAGCTGAGACTTGACAAAAGCCATTAGTTTCCTCATTTGGCTCTCATGATACGGTAACACAGCGCCCTCAGCAGTTCATGCACAGATCCAATGCCTCATTCAACAGACTATGGATTTGTCATGTATTGATTTGATCCACAGTCACCCATTCCTGATACCAGCCTTCTTGATGTTGGACAAGTACAGACGGTGGCTGGGAAGTCTAAGATCCCACAGTGAGGACCCGCCGCCGTTTGCCACACCCAATGGCTTAGGTAAGTTCAGCATGGAAACCAGGCTATAAACAGCTTAAATGCAGCAGAGAATGTGATATCGAGTAGAGCATCTCAGATGAGTCCAGTGGATTTGGTTTTTTAGAGACTTTCTTTACATTTTTGAGGCTTGTTTTTTTCTGTCATAGGCACCATACTAGCGATTCGCCCCTCGAAAAGTTTCTACTTTGTCTTCAAGTCCTCGCAAGGTCAAAGGTCAAGGAGGCGACGTGACGAAATAGACGTAGGCTTTGTTGGTCTCTTGGACAGCTCGGACTCTGAATCTGAGGAATATGCTGAGGCGGTCTCATTAGATGGACTAACTATGTGGTTAGATCGACTGCTGGATGGGAGTCTACCAAAGGTCACTGTGACTACATGGCCATTGCTAGAATGATGAATTTTTTGGGGAGGGGGCGGGGGTTTAGTCTGTCTTGAGATTTCACGGTCATGCACTTTGCAGCATTGCGACTTTTGCAAAAAACAATTTTCCCAGGAAAAGCCCAGCCATAACGGCCTCTTCAGAGCCAATGTTTGTTCTACTGGCCCTGGAGAATGCTGATTTACTTGCCACTCACACTTGTTGCCAACTATTGACAAGACCCTGCAAACTGTAGCCAAGTTCTGGCTTACTCATCAGCTACTCTCCCAAGGAAGATGGCTTTTTGATCAGCTGCTCTTCGGTAGGTGAGACGGTGGTTGTCATGGCGATGTCCTCTCCTCTTGAGAGAACCCTTTGTTTCCTGCTGATGCTTTTCTCACGCTTTGATAATACTGTGGGATGTACATGCACTGGAATTACCTTCCACACCACAAATACAGGAATCAGCGCATGCAGGGAGCGTCTCGGTCCTCTGGATATTGTTGCTAAGCAACAACGCAACCACAGTTACAAGTCGTGAAGCTGACATGGTATGATGCTTACACACAGGTCAAATGAACGTGCTCCAACATTGCTTCCCCCCAAGAAGGGCTGAACGCACGCCTCCAAGAGTCAAGAATGCACACAATGCTTGCATGAGTGCGCTCAGCAAATTACGTCACATTTGTGTCAGCTTGTCTATTTTGATTTGTGTGAATACTGAAAAGTTTGGATAAGAACTCAAAAAAACTTGTGACGGAGTAGCAGTTTTTGAGAAATGAGGCGAACTGCTTAAAATATAACTAAGAATCGTATTTCTGAGGAAGACTTGCTTGCGGAAACATTTTAAATGCATAGAAGTATTTCGTTTGTTGCAATATATTTAAATGACATCTCTATGGCTGTATTGAATGAGAACACGTCCTGTGTACATTTTGTTTCTTTTTAACTTATTTCAAATGTAAAAAGAAGTATAATTCCTAATACACGTATCATGATATTTATGGTTCCACATATGCAAATCCCTGTTGTCGACTTTACACATTCATTGTCTGGAACAAATTGTTTAATGACTCTGATTTATTATTGTAATTCATTCTTAGCACGAGAGGTAGACTGAGTGATTCGATTTTCAGGGGTTCAACGTTCTTCCATGAAAACAAGAAACACAGACCTAAAAGTTAAGGATGATCCCCAAACCAGTTTTACATATATGTAAAGTAAATAGTAGTGTTATATGTATGTGTAAGTCAGAAAAAGAAATTAAAATCACTGTAATCAACGGGATTTTACACTGTACTTTCAAACATCTCAAATTCTTTTGCTGAAATAACCTACAGCGACTGAGCTGAGGCAAATGTGAAAGTGAATTTAACGTCACGAAAAATTTGCCACCAAATTCCGCTCCAATTAAAGTGTGTTCCACTGTGGTGTGTTTGTGATGTGAATATTTGATCTGACGTCAAAAAATTCGCATTTGCTTTCACTCTCGCGCAAAGTCGGAACCGGCCTTAAACCCTAACCCCCAGGGTGTGCGTAAAATCATACTGAAATCGGAGGATACGGGACTGTCTAGGTGAGATTCCCATATGGCACGTATGCAGATTTTTACACGTGCTAATGTAGTGCAGTTTGTAACAAGAAAACCCTTTAGTAATGCTGGGTGCTGTGCACAGAATCATTTGGAATAAAGGATAAAGAAATGTCTTGTCCAAGAGTTCAATTAAATCATTTTTGGTTCAACTAAAACACAACAAAATTTGTTCAGGATGAAAGAGCTTTTGAAAGCAACACTTCAAATGTTTTATTTGTGTCTCTGTATCCAACAAAATCCATGAAGATGGCATAGTAAGAGTGGACAAAGAAGCACACTTAAAACTATTGGATAACTCTTTTGAGAAATCGGCATTAATAACGTGACTTTAAAAAAACCTAAGGATTGCTTCTGAGAGGAATAAAACCATTTTGTTAACACTTCCTGATACCAAAATCGACCAAATTCCTTAAAACTTGATTCAAATGCCAATTAATTCCTTGGGGCCCAAAAGCTGAATAAACATCATTGACTTCCCACAAGTCTCTCTGATGACCTATCTTCACTGACTGGCCATATCCAGGAGGGCACTGTTACCTACAGCCACCCAACCTGGTATTTTTGATAATGGCAACAAATCCATGTCCCCCTAGCTACATGTACAACATATCGTCCATGCATTAATACTGCTCGACATTAAAGATGGCAGACTGTGTTAAACACAAACTAGTCTCCTCAGTCCTTACAAATCAGCCTACTGAATCAATTCTACATCAAGGGTTAAGCTTACAGGAAAAAAACTGTCCAAGAGATTCAACTTAAGTTTATTTATAATGAAACCTGCCTTATCCTCGACCCTAAGGAGCAAGGACACTGAATTTTGACAGTTCTTGGCAGTGCTTTAGTATAAAAAAAAAGGCAGTTAGAAGATGGGACAAACAGAGTCTAATAAAATTACTGCCGACATTAAGGCCTGACATATGGCTCTAATGCTGTAAGTGTAACCTGAAAAGCACACCCCAATCGGTGGGACTATCAGGTTTGTTTCCCTAGAGGGATGAGATAGGACACATGGGACGAATGAGCCCTCTTGGAGAAGGGATGAGTCCCCTTTCTCACACCTGTGTTACACTATGACTGCCGGTGACATCACCAGCCTATGAAATTCAGCGAGTGCCATTATCATTACAAAAGTCTTGAAGAGATTATTCTATTTCCCCAAAACAGGAAGCTGTGCCTCGTAGGGGGGAAAAAAAGAAAAGGGGAAAAAAAGGTCTCTTCTTAAAAGAGAATACTGCTTAAACAGGAAACCATGTAAATTGCTTGATTGAGACAAATTATTTTGGCATAATGACTTCCCTTTATAAGGGAAAAGACGTAATCCCTTAAACATAAATTGTCCCAGTTGCTTTTAGAAAGTTCATTCCAACATTGATGGTTTCACACATGAACCCCTGATGCCAGACGACTGGAGACAGAAATGTTGATACTCCACAGTGACAGAGCTCCACTGTGTGGTTCAACTAACAAATTATACAGTTCCATACTTGTAACACTCTTCATCAGATATCTTGACCTAGCTAGAGTGAAATGCGGAAAAATTCTGACCAGTGGTAGGGGAGCAAGAGCAACGGTCAAGTTTAGTGACTGGAACCTGAGGAGAACTTCAAGTAAGGAGAACTGTACTTGAAACGGTTGGCTAAAGAAACATGATCAAGGTATCATTCATTTCTAATACATGTTGTGATTTGTTCTGCACGATAACTTCCATCTGCTGGAATTTACGAAAAAAAAAAGGATTTGAAATTCATTTCTACAGGGGTGAAAATTCTTGTGAGGCATTGCATAAAAATAGTGTGTGACTACACTGTACATACATGCACTTCAAACATAAAAAGCATGCTGCTCTGAAAGCGTCTTCAATGTGAAGGAGGAAAGAATTTGGACACGCAAGTTATGAAAAAAGAACGTTACACACACTAAAATGAAAGGGAAAAAAGCACTGGTGAAATGTTATCTAAATTTAAGAGAGTATTCTTTGCAAATCAGCAATGCTAATGAAAAAAAGTGTGTTATTAAGTAATTGGAGGACAAGCTAATGATCCACAGACCTAATGATCTTGATGCAAGTACGTTTTGTTCTCAAAAACGCAAAATGCAAAACGAGAAACATGAACAGGTAGCAAACTGGCCTTAAAGGAAAAAAACAAAAGACACTTTTTTTTTCTTTCTAGCTACTAATCTGTTGTCACTTCTGCTTTGACTTTCTTTGCTGGAGGGGTCTCTGAACCACTTTTCTTGCCGTCCTCGACCAACTCATCCACATGGAAGCTGCGTTTAGTGTCCAACTTTTTTTCTTCAGTCTCGGTTGTGGCTTGGCTCAAAGCCTGTCTCTTTGGAAGATGGTCCGACTGTTCAACTTCCACACTGTTCCCTTTGTCGTCTCGTGATGCCTGCTTGCCGTCGTCCGGCTGGGGGTCCATGCTCGTGCCTTGGCAGGTGGAACCAGCAGCGCACTCCCCCTTGGCACAAGATGACTCTAAAGGTCTGCTACCAATCTTGTGGGGAACGGCAAGGGGTGTGCGGTCACCAGTAGAGGGCGTGTCATGCAAGGTGGGCACCACAAGTTGTTCCATCTTGCTCGTCGTCGACGAACAGCCGGGGCTGGGAGGCACCTCTGGCTTGGCTATGCCATCTCTGGACGTGGTCAACTTTGTGAACATCAAAATTGGGCGTCGGAAACCTGAAGTGCAGAAGAATGTTTTTTTCATTAAATGTCTGCCTTCTCATTAGAAATAAAAATTTTAAATCCATCAAAATGCCCCCGCCCCCCCAAAAAAAACCAACCAGGTTTTGTTCTTGGTGAAAAAATGCAACTGATAAGGTTGTAAATAAATTTGATTACAGAGGGATTTTACATCTTTCAGGAATCCAGGGATAATTTTACAACATGAATAATATTCATGACAATGAGTAGTCCTGTACATGCAAGTCCCAAATTTTGGACTAAATCTGGTTAATGAGGTATAAATGCACAGTCATTTGAAATGGGAAAAGTTGCTGAAAAGCTTTTACTTTACAATACAAGATGTATTGCCCCAAATGTCTGGGCTTCCCTTCAACACCAAATCACACTCTGAAACAAATGCATGCCTTCGACCCTTCGTCAGACGAAACGACCCAGCGTATCAACTCATTGCCCCACCTAACACACCCAAAGAGTTTACGTCCTGCGGTCTGCAAGTCCGCCCGGCTGTTCCAAGCAAACAAGAGAGGGCTCCCACACCCATACCTTTGGACTTGTTGAGCGGCGTCCCAATAGTCTCACAGCTTGAGAAACCAACGTGGCTGGACAGGAGGTAGTCCTTGAACTTGTCAGGCTTGAGCTGGATCTGCTTGAAGTTCCTGTAAATCGTCTCCTGCAAGAAAGAAACGTCAATTGTTTGACAAATGTACTTTGACAAAAGAAGGAGAGTTTTAAAAGTTCAGAGCTCATTTCATTTTTCTCTTAGTCTTACAAAACTTCACAAAAGAACAGTTAAATGTCCCATTATGTAACTACCCTTTTGATCCATGAATGACGACCTTTCAACCCATCAATTTTCTACGAAAATGACTATTTACCTTTTGTCAATGACCATTTGAAACCAGTTATATTGGGTCTAATAGCCGTGCCATCAAAAACATAGTGGACCTGTAACTTCTGACCAATGCCCTTTGACCTCAGAATACAGCCTTTGACAAAATGACCCATGAGACAAATGAGATCCATCCAAAGGACTGACTTTCAAACTTTCAAACAAATGACGTCCCTCTTCCCCCGGGTTAACCCTCTTTCATCCAGTCCAGTGACAGACTTTCTTTACACCACTGACCTCTGACCCTATGTCCCATGAAAACATACCGTCAGCTTCTTCTTCTTGGTGTAGGAGGGCCAGGCCTGGGACTCAAGGATCAGCCTGCCTCCAGGCCGGAGGCAGAGAAAGATACGACGGAACATCCGCTTAAGTCCCGCATCCCCCCAGTTGAGATGGACCCACTTGGTGACGCTCAGACACAGAACAGTGTCATATTCCGGCTTCTGCATCTCCATGATGTCATCATTTTCAGGAACAAAGTTAGCCTAAGATATAAACAACATTTAGAAGTTTGGTTTGGGTATTACAATCAAACCAAACAATGTTTGGATGTGTGAATAATTCTACTAAAACACTTTAACCCTAACCCTACATAATACCACAAATTACTACTTGTAGTAAAACGTAGTAATCAGCACTGCCACTTGTAAGAGGACACGACCGTATTGTTCTTTGAAGCCATAAATACAACAGAAAAAACAATGTATCATACAGTGCTGTGGCACTATGAATGCATGGCTTTACTGTTCTCTGTACAAATAACAATGGAAGTAACCTAGCCAGAAGTAGTAATCTGTAGCGCTAGGTCCTTCAGGCTCAGGCTATTACTTAGTAGTTTGTAGTACATGTAGTGAGTATTGTAAACCAAAAACATGCTTGGTGGTTAGGGTTAATTGATCCTAGAGGGTAGCATATTTTTTTGGAGTCGATTACTTTTTGAGTATCAAGTTCTCTGCTAAATACATGTCGGAGGAAACAAAGCTAATGTACCAAACATGAGCATTTGATGATTCAGTATGTGAACATAGATAACAAAGAAAACTGATCACTGTATTCTATCACGGTTGAATAAAAATTAAGTTTTTAGGACAAAAGTACCCAGCTGAGTACTATTCTCCTTAAAACTTAAATTTTACAAACACCGGGGTGTCTTAAGTCTAACAGCTAGTTTGTAATCCAACCTTTGTGCGTTTACAATCAAATGCCTATGCACTCCAGCTTTATTCCCTCTTACCCAGTTCAATACAGTATTTGGCAGAGAACCTTGGTACTTGGAAAGTGCCAAGTACAACACCGAGAGGCAAAAGGCATCCCCACAAGTAGCAGATTTACAAATGAATTTGGCTGGAGAGCTTACACATCTGAAAAGCATATTCCCAGGGAACTTTGCCGTGGTCTTTCTCCTCTCAGCTGGTTGTTCGGTTGAATTTATTGGCCCATACGTTTTCTCCATGGATACGGGGAATTTCTGATGCCCGGGATTTTTGTCCATTTCAAGGCAGTGGCGAATGTTCTTCCGGGCAATCCCAATCAGAGTTGCGTCAATGTCAATTCCGGTGATCCTCTGCGGAGCAAAGTTCCTGGCCAGGTAGAGGGTCAAGTGACCAGAGTTGCAGCCAATGTCCAGGCAGGTTTTCCCCTCAAACCATTTCCTCTTCAGGAAGGGGATTCTAGAGTCGTCTTCCTGGTCGGGGTTTCGGTAACCGTAGTACCGGTGGTAGTTCCCATACTGAAACTTCTTATTCTGTTCTTTGAACTTTGGTAACTCTTTGCTCGTTTGGCGTTTGTACCTGCGCTTCTCAGGTGTCCTGTCCCTCTTGGGAGGGGGTGTCTTTTTGTCCGGGCTGACCTCTTTTGGCTTGGAATCTGTTCTCTCGATCAGCAGAGCCCTGGAGATTTTTGCCGTGGGCTCCTGCTTTTTACGTTTACGATAAATTTGGCTCTCAGGGATGACCGGTGAAACAATTTTATCCACTATCTTGGAGGTGCTTCCGTGGTGCTGCAGTCTTTTGGCACCTTCCAGATTCAGATTGGATGGCTTGCTCTTGATAATCGTGGCTTCGTCAGCACTGTGCGACTCGGTTATCTTGTCCATGCGTTTCTTGCGCTTCTTGCTGGCCAATTTTGGGGTCAGGGTTCGTGTCAGGCTAGCCACATCGTCCACCTCTCCACAGACTGTGTTCAGCTTGAGCGGATCGCTCAAGTCGATCGGAACCAGCACTGGATTGGGGTCCTTGTTGATGAGCGGGAGAGGGGAGGAGATGGGCGTGGCTGCATTCAGGCAGCGCGAGACCTCTTCGTTGCACAGACTGTTCAGGTTCAAGGGGTCCGTGATGCTTCCTCCCATCAGGAACTTTGGGTGGGAAGCACTGCGGTCTGTGGTCTTCCGACGCTTCCGCCCTACCTGTTTGTGATTCCCAGGATTTGACACCGAAGCATGTCGTTTCTTCTTTGCACTCACCTCAACTGCCGAACCATCATCATTTGATCCTGACAATCGCCTCTGATTGTCTAATTCATGGAGACAAGCTTGTTCGAGTTTCACTTCCGAGTTCTTGCTGTTTGCACTGGCCTGACTGGGCACACTGCCACTTGGACAACTCCCAATATCATCTTGATCATCACTGGCCTCCTTGGCCATCCAGTTCTGGTGCTCAGAAACTTCACAAATGCTGGATCTATCCACAGTATCTGGCCTCAAATTCCACGATTCTGGGTGGCCAGTACTTACAGGCAAAGCTTCTGCCTGACTAGACATGATGGACAACACGGGCTGGTGCGGCAACCTCAAGTCCACGTGCTTTTGTGTACAACCACACACAGGTCAAAGGCCATCGATGATCTGACGATGTCGATTTGCATAACACCAAGACCTACATAAACATGGTGCTTAACAGCGATTGTGAATGAATGCCCACCAAAGTACGACCAACATCGAGATAGTCACGTCCTAAAATACGCGCTTGAGCACCGCCTTGTTGCACAATTCAGAGGACAGTATCGCAACCCAGCTCATGGGCTGCCAGACAGTTAACTTTGTGAGGAGTATTACGAGACTTGACGCTCCTAACCGACCAAAAAATGATACATTCTACCCAGAACCGACGTCTCAGACGTCCGTACGATACCACTCGTACACTGTACATTATGCGTGCACCACTCGATGCTTTCGTGTACAAACGCATTGACCACGTACGCATAGAATGATGTACATGTATCTTCAATACATCACGTTCACCAACGTTAAGAAAACGTTCAATCTTCGTCACGAGGGGGCGCTATTCGTAAAAGCGTTGCCGGTTAAAAAAGCTGCCACATGAATGTCTCAATAGTTGGAAGCAAAATAATTACTGTGTGTCAGAGCCGCATATGGACAGTTCTAAAGCAAAAAATAGCTGCAAGCTGTAGTGCACGCATAGTGAATAGCAGTTTTGGTCCCAACGTCTGAAGATGGCGCTACTCTATTTATTATGCAGCTTTGGAGCGCTAATGCGCTCTGGAGCGACTAACATAAGGTGGTCCTCTTTTAGTGTCCGGCCCAAACCGTAATACACACTCGGAGACATTTGGGATGTGACTGTGAAAGCCTCCGAAGAATATTGAAAGTTAACTGTCTAATCGTCTTGTAAAACACTAATTTAGGTGCCAGGATAAGAAGTTTTTTTCTGAACAAAATTAGCAGTTGGACACATTAGCACTGGACAACTTGCCCCCTG
Source organism: Acanthaster planci (assembly GCF_001949145.1). Next base: position 1,860,325 of record NW_019091404.1, on the reverse strand, counting down.
GCCCTGCCAGGCTCCCAAAAGTGGATGGGAAGGGGGGTGCTATGGGGATTTACCCTTGAGTCAAGCTTTTGGAAAAATGAAAAGAAAGGGCGATGCTTTGGGTACGTCTCATTTCAATTTCAAAAACATAAAAAACGCCTCCAAATACAACTTCACCCCTCAGGACGACCGTAAAAGGTTTCATTATAAAATCCAAATTGGAAAAGAAAAGTTTGTCCCCACCAAAAACTTTGGCTCTGAATCTGTCTGTCCTAGCCGTCCCTCATTCTGCCCCCGCTTGCCGTCCCTCCTTCTGCCCCCGCTAGATACCCTAGCCTGTTAGGACTGGGACATATGTTTGGTGACGTAAAGGAAATACAGTAGAACACTTACAACATTATTAATAACAAGGTCTTTTTGGATCTTTACAAATTACCTTGTTTTAACAAGTATTATCAATAACAGAAAAAAGAGAGACTTGGGACCTGACATTTTGTTTGTTATGAACATGAAATTGCTTTATCAGTGCTCTTCCTATTGTGTGTTCAAATAATTACGTCGGTGAAGACGAGCGTACCGTGCCCTGGCCAATATGTTTCATTGAAACTTTCTCACGTGACCACTGATTTTACACTCTCTCGGCAAGCATTTCATTAATGAGCCCCGAGCTGGACCAAGAGAGGGCGCAATTTTCTTGGCAACGGAGGTTCCTCTGGTACTAGTGGCGCTTGACAAACTATTTGCAAGCGTTAAGGTTGTATCGCTACAAACATAATGAACACTCTTATCAATATGGCTCTCCTCAACCGATGAGGGAGTGCTTCTGCTCAAGGCGTATTCCTGCCGGCAAACGTATTCTGTGATCCCACTTGCAGTTTACAATGAAAGGTGCCGGGATAGAGATATTTCTATAAATAAAGAATTTAGGTCTTGTGGATTCCATCTAAGGGTATTTTGGTCAAAATTTCCAACTTGTAGATCTGTTTTGCATGGAGGCAGGTCACTTCTAGGGAGGGAAAGATTTTAAAAAAAGAATGTTGCTGCTAACACCTGTGAGATCGGAAAGAAAATTGCCACTGTGGTCATAATCCTGCATTTTCAGGGAAACGCATTGCTAACGGGTTCTTGGGCGTCACTAGGTGGCGCCATTTCTAATTTGGACCTTTTTTTGAAGGCGCCAACCGTCAGGGAATGTTTTGGGGGGCATGTGTTGATCAATTCCTGAGTCCAGACTTGCTTATATCTGACTAGTTTGAAGCTGTTAGGATATAGAAGTTTAGGGATTAAGAGCCGATGAAAGATCTTTCACTCATGGAAAAAATCAACTAATGAAGATAATCTCAGTTTTTATGCATTTGTTTTATTCGTTCAAATCAAAACTTAAATTTAGCATGCACCAAGGTTTTTGGTCCTGGTCTTTGAGATCGAATCATAATTATGAGGTCATGATATCAAGAACACAGGTTTTTCCAAGTAAGACAGTTTTGAGACAGGAAAGAGACCTCAGACGAGGTTTGTGTAAGAGCAATGGAAGGAAAAATTCGAAAGGTCCTGTGATCCAGCTTTTTATTGTCATTTGAGATGTCCCAAACAGGAAGTGAACAAAGGGGAAAAGCTGGTAGTCGTTAATTAAGTGTGTAAACTTTGCTTGTTAAGAGCATGTTCCTCTTGCTGGATTCCAAAATTGTTTCGACAATAATTCATTTTGATATTTGTTTAATCACAGCTCTATAAGCTAAAATCGGTAGTCGAATACCGAGTGACTGCGTAGGTCTCTTCCAATCAGCGTCGCGTCCGTCCCTTGGCCACCGGTGAGTCCCTTTCTAACACCGGACGGCACCTCCAGAAGTGGATGATAACCAGCTACAGTAGTTGGCGATGTTGGTGTAGACACCAGGGTACCTAGAATCAGCGCAGCCGTAACCCCAGCTGACAACGCCCCGCAGTCTGGTGCCGCTGCTGTGATAGTTAGACCCGTAGTTGCTGACAATTGGGCCACCGCTGTCACCCTAATGTGGGGAAACCAAGCAATTCAAAGCCGTTAATCTTTGTGAACGTTAATGTGTGTGCGTGCCTGTCGCGGCGCCTGCGCCTCTGCACCAACATGCACCGCACATGCGCAGTCCAACCGAAATGGCGCCCATGCGATAACGACGTTTTACACGTATTCACGGCGAAGTTCCCCATCTTGCGCCGCTAAGCGGCGCTTTAAGATCTTTGATATCGATCGGGAGTCACGCTGGCCGAAGTAAATCTACAATGGCATGAATGCGGCAAGCTTAGGGAAAGACAAAGGGCTACCTTCGTCACATTTTATATTGACTTTAAGGACGATTCAGGCAAGATAGCGAAAACAATGAGCTACGTAACTCGGCAACCACGCCTGCCAATGCCAACACCTCCTCCAAAAGAGATGGCTTCAAGGTGGTCCCAAGAAAGTTCAAGGGGATTGTTCACAGCGTACTAGTCTTGCACGAACATTTCACTTCAGGTCTGCGCATGCAATATACATGCAGTGATGTCAACCCCTCCACATGTATCTCGCCCTTGAACCAGCGAAACAAAAATGACCTACCTGGCAGGAGTCTTTTCCGGAAGCAGCCGCGCAATACATGTTGCTAGTGATCGATGAGGATCCATAGGCTTTTTTGCAATCACTCGTAGACTTTGCTTTAACCACCACTTCTCTCAGCTTCCTGGAACTTGACCCTCCACCTCAATAATTAAACGAAAGAGGCTTTGTTATGCAGTGAACTTGATCCATACACATCCATAAGCACTCTTCACACTGTGTTAAAAGAAGTTGGATTGAAAATCCTATGCCCAATGATAGGCCAAATCTCTTTGAAACTACCCAGCGAGCCAACTTATCAAAATGCCCAGCCAGCCACGTTTGATTGGTTGGTTGTCGCCAAAGGATTTGTGTGGAATGCCAACGTTTCGACTTTGGACGTTTCATTGATCTTAGGTAAGAAAAAGGTCCGTTTCACATATTCAGGAGTGCTAACCCTGTGGTCTCCACGAGAAAAGTCTACGGGGGAGGGGATTAGCCTGTTTTGATCTTGGCCACGACAGACAATTAATTGAAACCAAGTGGCGTGTACCAAGAGATATCCGCGGTTTCCGAATTGTTGCAGTTAAATCTAACTCAGCCTTATTAAGATAAATGCTAATAAGCCTGTATAGTATTTGAAAACGGCCAGGTCATTCGAGAGCAACGCACCCGCCATCACGCAGTTTGATAGTGTTCAGTGCGTACGCGTGGATCGGCGCAAGGCTGTCTAGATCCAACCTCGTTCCCATGGGTAGATCTTGCCGCACCGTGTTAGGTCTCACTATGGATTGCGCGATCTAGTGAAGGAACGCGCACGGAGCCCATGGAGTCGAGGTCGGTCTAGATCAGCCTCGAGTGTGCGTATTGGTGAGGGTGTGGAATAAGCGAAGAGCGTCTCACCTTTAGCTTACGCTGTTGAATATCAAACGCATTCTTTAAAGGTAGACTTACTTGACGTTGTTCCCCATCCGCTCACGAGCAGGCTTGTCCCCGAAGAAGGCTTGCTGCTGCTGATGCTGATGGTTGAGATCTTTGAGCTGCCGGTGTTGGCACTACTGTCCAGTTTGATCAAGGCGATATCATTATCAAGGTTGCCGCTGTTGTATGACGGATGGCGACGCCAAGTCCCCCTGATAAACTGCTGACCGGACCCGCTGTGGCTGTACTTGTCATGGTATCCCAAACCTACGTAGACAGAGCTGCCCTTCCTTTTTTTTCACAAACGGAAAGCAATAAGCGAATAGTAAAATAGAAAACCTGGTTAACAAAACATTAAGGGTAGCCTATTCACGTGTTCCTTAAAACAGAGCCATATAAGCTGGGACATAAGATTGGCGGGGGACGTCATTTTGTTGTTAAAACAGTGGGTTGCGGCAGGGTCAGAAATGACACTAGGACAGATCAATGCTGGTCCAACCTTTCGTGCGAAGGAGCAAAGAAAGGACCCAAAAGGTATATGAAAACTAAATCATCGCTAGGGCTGGCTCTGCCGCGCGATGGCCTCGCATACAATCAGGCAGGCAGATGAAGAGAATAAATAAATAAACCCTATCCAATCCCTAGACATAACTTAACAAACTATCTGCGAGTTTATTTCTTTTCAAAATGATTACATTATGTACCATTTTGCTGGTAAAATTTTCATAGGCCTTTCTACCTTCGCGAAAACATATCAAGCATAAAATAAATTATGACAAAGGGATAGTTAGCCTACGTGTTGGTCCCTTCTGCGAATGTGACTGAATAGTAATGGTCGGGTGACTTGAATCAAAGGGATAAAAAAGAACTACTGGGTCATACTTACACGCAGTGGGCGGCTGTAACGACCCATCTTGAGTTGACGAGGGTACCACCACAAAACTGGAAGTTACCACTGCTCGAGTCATAGAGGGCCACCTGGTAGGGTCTGCTGTTTGCTTTGGACTCATACCCGCCGACGATCTGTTCGCCGAGAACTGGTGCTGAAATAAGTATGGTTTGAACAGAAGTCATAATAGCGAAACTCGAGTGTGCGGTGGTTATGCTTTAACTCTAAAGAGAAACCATTAATTTTGCTTTATGGTAACTTTTCTAAAGCTGTTATACTTTACACGTAATTCATCAATCGACTGTGAAAGCCACCAGCCAGTAGTTACAGCCACTTCTTATAGACGCATGTATACTCCTAGTCGTAGCCAGTTAATCTAGACAGGACTCAATTTTCACCTTTCAGCAACATGCTTCCTTTGACCCATCCATGCTCATAATAAGTACACACATCTAGGCTGATAAATGTAAACAGTTCTCATTTATATTCACTAGAACCAAATGTAACTATAGTAATATTTTTTCCGTATGCATTCTGCTTAATATATTAAGCTACAGAGATGGCCATGATAGCGTATATGCCACGTTCATACTGAACGGTTTGCATCGCACATGAACACAATCTGCATCAACTTACCGAGTACTGCCAGGAGGCAAGCCAGAGGAACGAAGAACTTCATGATGAATATTGCCGTTGATACTATACCAGTTGTTTTCTTGAGACTTGAGCCCAAAGTACCGAGATGAGTGATTGTGGTGCTGTTTTATAGCCTGAATCAGGCTAGCAGTACGTGCCGACAGTACGTGCCGGTAGTACGTGCCACAAGCGGCGATAACCAGCCGAGCGCGGGTTGGTCGCTGACAAGACTTCTGGTAGATTTTTGTCACCTATCGTTTATCTTTATCGAGATGTTATCAAGCAAAAGAACTCAACTACAAAACAGTACCTAAACCACTTTTGGGAGGTGGCTTTTTTATCTGGCATCTCTTTGAATGGAGAATTCAGTAATGGAGGTCAGATACACGCTACAACGTTGAGCTGATTATTGTCTGGTGTGTAATGGGAACTCTAGGTAAAACAAACGGTAGATGTTTCTCCACATTTTCAAACTTTTCTATTCCAGTTCAAACAGTTAAGTTCAGATTTGTCTCGGGAAAACGCGCAAAATGCTGCACTGAATTTAATCATCGGTCACTCCAAAATAATGACCAATGGTTGTGATCCTTTCGACATTGTTTGGCCATTCAATTTAGTCAGATTGAAATCGCCGTACCCGATGATTACGCACATAATTTAAGGACTGAATTAGACTTTGTTCGACGAATTCATCGGTCGATGTACGACCATGCACAAAGATAGATAGACAGTATTCAATCATGTGACAAAATTGAAAGAAATTATCGCAAGTTGACATTCTAATGTTGCATCTATCGTACGTTCGGCAAGGGTGGACGACAACGCCCAATAGTCTTTCATTAAAAAGTGTGGCATTGCAAAAAACTGAACAAAATCCAAAATTAACGTCTAAATATTAAATCAAGCATATAAAAAGCAATGGAGTTTAGAGACGAAGGTGGAGTTTAACAAAAATGTATGAAAATTTGCGGGAAACCTAGAGTAGAGCTAAATACATGGTTTTTCATGAGCAGGTGGTGCAGAGCAAAGTGAGGATCTGCTCATCATCCATTACCGTGTCATTAAAAAACTTCTGGAGTCCTAGAAAGACTGTAGGCCTATACGGTTGAAGACGTAAAGAACGTTTTGACACAGACCTACCTTTGCTTAATTGCTACCAAAAGTTCGAGGCAAAATTATCAAAGCTTTTATCAACCCCGTTACGCAAATTACCAGTGAACCTCCGCTACAAGCGCAGATAAAAATATTGATTATTCTCCACCAGAAATAAAATTGAGTTACTAAGCCAATAACTTATTTACGTCGTTTATAAATCACAACTTATGATCAGTAAACGGACAAATATAAAAAAATCTGACAACAGAATTGGCTCATTTTGCGTGCATGCTCCCACGGGGGGTGGGGGAACAGCTTGACTGCCGCAACCAAGCGTGTCAAATTCTCCCGTTGGCTTGAGCTAAAGGGTTGCTTTTAGCATTACAGTCCAGCTTTGCAGATGAAAATAGGATATCTGTCCACCCTAAAGCAGATAATGTCATGATGGGAGCCTATGTACAACACTGTGGTTCAGCTTGTCACTAATTTCCACGATTTTGTCATGGCGTATGGAAAGAAGATCTGGCTGACTGCCCCACACATCCCAGATGTAAAGAATTCCATAGCAAAGTCTACATCGCGTAATTTTCGAAATGACTTTAGGTGGAAGCCACTAAAAATCTGACAATGATATTCTTGCATCTAGTTTAAATCTGCCAAATTTTGCTTCGTGTTTTGCGGCAAGCAGACGACAGCCATCCCTACAGACGCGCGCGCTTACGTTGGACTTGTTCGTTGGTAAAGTACAATCGCTTCTATGTCTGCTCCATTCAGTTTGATTAAACAGAGTGCTCGCTGTATTAGTTATTAAGCAGGGTGAGGTTTTGGCCATGTCATACTCAAGCATAGTTTCTGACAACACTATAGCTGCGGGCAAGAATCCCATTTACCTTGCCAATAAAACGTAACTGCCTTCTCTCCCTTCCTTGATCCAGCCAATGTGCGACCGTCTGAGGCTGACGGCATGTTACTTGCCAGGGAAGCGCCCCGCGCTGACATCAATTAAGGCATTTCAGGACTCACTTTCCAAATGTTATCGACCCATCTTGGCGCTTTACCACACAACCAAACAAAAGTGCCACGAGTCTGCACTCAGGAGATAGATTTGTAGTTCTGATAATGGAAAGAGCCTCATCCAACTTGACAAACTCTGGTATCATTTCTTGGCGAGTCAATGTAACAGCTTAAACCTTACTAGGATTAATTTGTCAGCACTCGTCACATCGACACAGGGGACCGAAGTTATAGTTCTTATTCGCTAGTCAGGGGACTGATGACAGGAGCGTTTGACCTGAGGCCCATGAGAGCCTGCCACTAACATAGGCCTACGTGGAATGTGACAGTGGTTTTCAGAAATTTACCAACTCGAGGGTCCAACTATCCATGCCCCACCTTGAGCAGAAGTACCCCCTCATCGGTTTTAAATGTGGTTGGGAGTGTTCATTTCATGTTGGAAGCAACGCAACCTTGGTGAATGCATTTCATAGTCGTTTGTGAACCAGCGAAGTGCAGTTCCCTCCAAAGGAGCCTCGGTTGCTTGGAAAATTGCCCCCTCTCCTTAAACAACTCGGGGCCCAAAGGGACTTTCTTTTAATGACCTATTTCAATGACGTTGGTTCTTCTTGTGGCTCTAACATCGGAACAACATTGCCACACGTCATCACAACTGAACCCATTGATCTCCATTGTCTTTATTTTAAAGATCAATGACTGAGCCCCAATTCTGTCCAACTTGGGACAAATCTTGTTAAACTGAATTGCACTCCCATCATGTACATGTTTAGTGTATGTCTTAAAGGTTTAAAGAGAAGAGACTCCCACGAAGAAGTAGGATCAGGGACAATAGACCGCCGGATCAAACCCTTTCAGTTGATGCTATGAACATATAGAAGAAATGACCATCCATACCGCATGCTCAGCCTTGTAACAAAGTGTTCCATTGCAAATAATTAATGTGATACACCGAGCACACTATACGTTTTGTTTAAACTAACTGAAGCCTTTTACTTGGCTGTTATTCAATACTCTCGTCACAGGTCAGATTTTGATTTTTGTCTTCGTTTTCTTATCTCTTGTTTTGTTTTAATGATATAGCCCGATGGGTAACTTAAAATCCGATATACTGGCACTTTTTTTTAATTTACCGAGAGGTATTTCTTTACTCACCTGTGCTCGAAGCCGAAGTTCACACCATTATGCGAGGGCAGATTGATAAAGGCTTTGATGATTTTGCCTTGAGTATTGTGCAACACGAATGCAGGTATTTGTCCAGGCTCTGGCCTTTTGTTTTTCACGTAAATACATGGCCCATCCTCTAAAAAGTCTTAAAAGGTTGCGATCCTGTTTGTGACTTTGGTGTACTGCCCGGTTTATAGAAAATAAGTCACGTCCGAAAAGTGGTTTCGATATTGCTTTGTGGTCGAGTTCTTTTGCTTGTTTACATCCCGATAAAGATAAACGACAGCTGCAAAGAATCTTCGACCTAAAGTCTTGTCTCTGACCGACCCGGGGTCGACTGGTTAATTATTGCCTCTTATGGTACGTACTACTGGCACGTACTACTAGTCCGGTCCTGGCTATAAGAACACCAGAATCCCCCATTTTGCTAGTCTGGTTTTATGTCTCCAGCGACTAGCTGCATAAACTCGGTGGCTTGCTGCTAGCAGTAATGAGTAAGTTGATGCAGATTGTTCAAAACCACTTGGTAGTTGTATTTCGAAAGGCTAGGGGCGATTCGCAAAACAGAGTCAATTGGTTTCCACAGAAAGGCATTTTTTTTAAAGTTTACGGCCAACAAAGTCGTCGTTTCGCATTTCGGCTTTTAGCTAGACAACTTCTGGAGATTTTTGATAGGTTGAGGCATATGCTAAGTAAGGAAGAAATGGTTGATTATTGCTACCCAAAATACACTTTAAAATCTTCTCACTTGGCAAACGAACCTTGGGAATTAGTCAAGTTCCCCACGTGAAGTCGACGAGTAGAATTTGCAGACACTTTCCCACAATGCACTGCGAAGGTCATCACGCCGTCGCCGTTTCGTCTCGAGCCCGGACACTCTTATTGAACGTTGCCCCCGTTCCAGCTCATTTTGCACCGTCAAGGATGCCATCTGTGGAGTCCAGCATTCTTCAATACATAGGGCCTGTCACGCTCTCTAAGATCATCTTATTTGTATAAAATCAGTCTTGATTCTTTATCCTTACCATTATAAATTAGTGCCAATCAGCACCTTCTTTGTTATCCATATTTTTTTACAAAGTGTAACATTCTCATTAATTCATAACTGTTTTGTTCTGTATCCGTGTGATCTTGTATGATTTCTTTGTTACGTCGGAGAAAATTCAAGCTTACAAATTCTTAAATAGTTTGGAGTTTCTCAGATCGTATCACACGTAAAATTCCTCGCTTACCATAGGTGGCTTAGGAGGCGAACGAGCGGTGCGTTCCTAGTTGACATGGGTTTACGGTACGTTATTTCCGCCTGGACACGGTCATAATAAATGTTCGTTTTGTTCACAACCAGCATTTTCCTCGCGGATTCACTTTGTTTATATTCATGTGTTTTGGGGTAGATTTTAATCTTGGAAAGCTTAAGTGTGTGTGAGACCAATTTAGATCTTCAAGGCCGTAACATCGAGTGTGTGAGCTGAAAGTGTTTGCAAGTGATCGGTATATACGTACTTCCCTAAGGTCTCTGAAGAAGCGGATGACGATCGGCCGGAGAAAATCTAGTCCAGGTACGATCCGATGGTCAGATCTAGCTAAATCTAGTACGATCCTTCAGAATCCGGTCCCAAATTTTTGCCACACTCAGCTAAGAAACCGTCAAATTGCGTTACCTGAAATAACCATGGCCCTAACCTTTGGGTTTTGAGAATTCCCCTTACATCCCACTACAGCGTAGGATAGTTCGAATTCCGGGTAGCCTGTAACAGCTAAGTCACTCCTTGAGAGGAGAACCTGACTGGACCGCCACGGAACCGACCAAACTCACGGTTACGGAGTAGAAACTCACATCTTTACTTGTCAAGGGAGTAGCCACATTTGTCATGGACTCACTGAATTTGATTTAAGAAAAGAATTTAACAATTATCCATAAATAACATTTGCTCTCGCAAATCTGGTAAAAGAGTAAAGTAATAAGTTATAAGTAATCTATCACTCCAAATTTAAGGGCGCACCGAACAAATCGTTAATCTGACTTGGACTCCGTTGTAAATAGCGTAAATAATCTGAAATTGTAAATACACAAACGTGAATTTTAAAGACTGATCTCAGATCACTTTTTCAACTGGCTGAGATATATCTTTACCCTGAGTCACTACTATCATATGACAAAATTGTTCAGTTTAGAGAAGTGGTGACATCGTGAAAGTTTGAGAAGATAGCATACAAAAATGGTTTACCTTCTCATCTAAGAATTATTATTTCATTGCTTATTGTTTCTTTGCTGTTTTTACGTGAATGCATTTTGAGTGTCCTTGGTGAAACATACAGCAAAGCAGTGAGTATGGTAAAATAAACAGGGTACCACACAGTGAGCCGAATTATTAGAGATTTTTATTAAATTAGTCCGTTATATATCTACAACTATCATCTGAATCTACTTGGATCGTCTGAAGTTGAGTACTTACAGGGTACTCAGATCCATTGATCCAAAATTTAAACGGCCGTTACTTTAAAAGTCATCGCAAGGTTTGGGACGATATATAAGGAAAATCGGGTTGGTGGTTGATTTATTATTGGGTAAACTTTTGCCATTTCACTGTGCCATCTAAGGGCTAGTCAAGCGACATGAGCTACATTCAAAAGAACCCAAAGAAATACATTTTCTATTAAATACACCAATTTGTCGGGACAAAATAAGCAGTAATATTATGGCGGTAGCCCTTCTGGCAAGCATAGAAAATATATGTTTCCAGCAAGTCGAGGTGCATTTTAAATACTCGATTGTGCCTAAAATAGTAAGTCCTAAGCCGTATGATCTTTGTTTTATGAACTGGCCAGGGTTGGGTACATCGACGGACTATTCTTGGCTTTTTTCTGTGAAAAGTTTGCGAAGTGCGACCAAATAATACACGGACGCGTCATCGATACACCCACACCAGCGTGTAAACATTATGCTCAGCACTAAATTTGCATGCTTCACTCCGGCTTGGCGACTATGTCAAATTTACCCAGCTGGCTTCTGGCGGTATCAATCGTCTCGAGCGCAGACCTCATTTGACGGGTCTAGGCTATAAGTTCGTGAGTTTTGATGCCTCAGTCTATGTTACAGAAATTGAATGGTAACGCAGAAAAATGGGTCCAATTCTTGGGTGGCGAATGAACACCCTCCATTTTTATCTGCATTCGATTCACATAAATATGTATATTGTAATGGGTGGGTGGGTGGGGCTCGTTGAGTTAGAGAATGATGAGACCCTGGCGTATGTACCCACTGTATACTTACAGGTGTCTGGCCTGCTGTTTGTAGTTTCAGTCACTGAGTCAGCAGATGAGGGAGGGGCGGGGACGAGCGAGGGGGAGAAATCCGAAGTGTCAAATAACTTGCCTAATGAGGGGTCGAACGGTGGGGTTGGGGAGGTTGAGGCAGTCCAGACTCACCAGGAGGCTTTCACCATCAGAAGAAGAAGCAGTCGACTAAGAAAAATGCGCAGGCGCACGCATAATTAAGCGACAGACCATGAAGATTCTACTTCACTAGGACATGTGTTGTTATTAATTCCCGAATACGGACTTGCATAGCCGAATAGTTTGAATCCGCGAGTATCGATGTTTGGGGACCGAGAGGGCAAAACAACAACAACAACAACAACAACAACAACAACAACAACAACAACAACAACAACAACAACAACAACAACAACAACAACAACAACAACAACAACAACAACAACAACAACAACAACAACAACAACAACAACAACAACAACAACAACAACAACAACAACAACAACAACAACAANAACAACAACAACGACGACGACGACGACGACGACGACGACGACGACGACGACGACGACAACAACAACAACAACAACAACAACAACAACAACAACAACAACAACAGCAGCAGCAGCAGCAACAGCAGCAGCAGCAGCAGCAACAACAACAACAACAACAACAGCAACAGCAGCAGCAGCAGCAGCAACAGCAGCAGCAGCAGCAACAACAACAACAACAACAACAACAACAACAACAACAATTTGAAGACATATACAATTTTCTTATGCTATCAGATTGCTTTATTTGGTCAAATCAAATCAAAACATGCTCCGAGGTTTGGGTCCTGGTCCGTAAGATCCAATCGTGTGAAGTCATGATCGCATAATAACACGGAGCTGTCCAATGAAGACATTTTGGCAGTGTTGTAGTTGAGACCGTGCACAAGACCAGACACAAGACCACACACAAGACCAGACACAAGACCATGGGTAAGACCATGGACAAGACCATGGACAAGACCATGGACAAGATCATGGACAAACCAGTCAGAAGTAACAGGGTGAACTATGACAAAGGAAAGCTTTTGTTGCAGTTCATTTGAATAGCTTGTGACTTGAATTCAGACTGGAGGCCTTGTGTTGGTCTTGTGCTGGTCTCGTGTGGTCTTGTGAAGGTCTGAAGTGGTCTCACTGCATTTTGGAGACCGGAAAGACAATTCAGTTGTGGTTTTTATCGGAGAAATCGGAAGAAAAGACAGAAATGTCTTATGACTCAGCTTTTTTGCATTCTTTTGCACTCCGTTTTGCATCAATTTGGACCACATGTCAGTTTTGTCCTAATTAAAGAAATTGAAGAATTTATGTGCAAAAGGAGAGATAAGTAGTAGCAAAGTGTGTATAGTTCATTTCTAGAGTGCTTCAGTGCTGTTTCATATTTGGATTCTTAATTGTTTTGACAATAGTTTATTTTGAAATTTTGCATAATCTCAGTTCGATTTAGCAAACGTCTTAAGTCGAATGCCAAGAGGCAGCGCAACCGATGCACCGTCGTAGCTCCTGTGCATGATTAGTATAAATGCGTCCGTCCCTCGACTACACCGGTGGCTTCCTTTTTAACAGTTGACGGCCCCACTGGTAGTGGATGATATCCAGCTACAGTAGTTGGCGATGTTGGTGTAGACGCCGGGGTACCTAGAATCAGCGCAGCCGTAACCCCAGCTGACAATGCCCCGCAAGGTCGGGTTGGGGGTGCTGCCGCTGACGGGGCTAGACCCGTAGCTGCTGACAATTGGGCCACCGCTGTCACCCTAGCGAAGGGAACAGGAATTCAAACCGTTGAAAGCCATTATCAAAGTTCTGCCCACAGAGACCCATCATCCTCAAACCAGGATGGAACGGGTTATTTAAGGAAGAGTTGGGGGCATCCCGCTCGCATACGACAGGTATAATAGTCGATTCCATCATACAAAGTGTCAATCGGAAGTCATGCCGGTCAAAAGTAGGTCTACAATGTCATATTTCAGCTGGGGGGGGGTCGACAAAGGGCTGTCTTCGTCATATTTTATATTGATAGTGAAGACGATCTTCTAAAGATAACGAAACCAATGAGCTCATAAGCATTCCAAAGCCAACACCTCCTCTAAAAGAGATGGCTTCAAGGTGAACCCGAGAGAGGATATTGTCCATAGGGTAATTGCACGAACGGCTAACATTGTACAGGCCCCTCCATATCTCGCCCCCTGTACCAACGAAACAAAATGGCTTACCTGACAGGAGTCTTTTCCGGAAGCAGCCGCGCAAAACATGTTGCTAGTGATCGATGAGGATCCGTAGGCGGTTTCGCATTCACTCTGGGACTCCGCTTGGACCACCACTTCCCTCAAAACGCTTGAAGATGAACCCCCACCTATCATCACCATGAAAAAAGCGTTCAAACTTTACTACATTGAGTCAGATCCATGCACATCCATAAGCACTCTTTGCGCTGTGTGAGATAAATGTGGATTCAAAATCCCAGACCCAACCAGCGTTACCCACCAGGAAAATAACTTATGGGCCACCCAGCGAGCCAAGCAATCAACATGCCAAACCATCCATAATGCCATCGTGATTGGTTGTTCGGTTGGCTTAATGTGACTTCTAGATTTGGGCCTTGGGTATAGCTTGACATGGAGAACCAATTATGCGAACGAATTGTCGAAAATTGTCAAGGTTTTCGACTTGGGATGACAACAGTAGTGTTATATTGAATTTGGGGGTGGGCCAGAAAAGGGGAATTTCCCTTTTCTGATTTCGTAAATAAGAAAATTGTATTAAAAATAGATGGTACTTCGGGCGACGAGAGTAGTACATAACCAAGAGATATTCGCGGGTTTCACATTGCTGCAACCTTATTCTGTATAAGTTTCAAAGGCATTCACAATACGGGCGATTCACGGTAGTTCACCACCAAGAGTCTGCAACGTATTGGCCAATCACAATGCGAAATCTATTGACCCAATGCACGTTCAGAAAAAGTTGACGACAACGTTGCAGACTCTTGGGGGCGCACTATTGTGAATCGCCCGTATTAGCCAGATCGGTATTTCAGAAAGACAAGGTCATTTGATATTAATGTTCCTGACTTTACACCAACTTGTTAACATGTTCACTGCCTGCGGAGCCGCACGTTACCGCCCAGAGGATCAACCTCGCGCGTGCGTATGACTGATCTGGTATGCGTTGTCTGCTTGACATAATTCAAGGCAAACCTACTTGATGTTGTACCCCATCCGCTCACGAGCAGGTTCGTCCCTGAACCAGGCTGGCTGCTGCCGATGCTAATGGCCGCAATCTTTCCGTTGCCGATGTTGGCACTGGTGCTTAGTTTGATCAAGGCGATGTCATTATCGAGAGTACCGCTGTTGTATGAAGGATGCTGATACCACGTGCCCGTGACAAGCTGTTGACCGGACCCACCGTGGCTGTTCTTGCTGTGATATCCCAAACCTACGTAGAGAGTTCTGCTTGACCTTTTACCAATAAAAAGCGAGAGACAAATGTTAAATGCAAAACCTGGTAAACCCGGTGGGTTTTGGGCATGCAACCTCTTTCCGTTTTCCTTTGCGTTGCAAGCAGGGTTGCGCGATTCGGTCGGAAAATGAAACATTGATCAAAGTCGAGCGATTCTTTCATGCAAAACACGTATATCCTATGCAGCATGCCAGTTGGGTATGCTTGTAGGATAGGTTAGAGCCAAAATCCTTTCTAAAATGGAGCTTGTGGCAAAAATCCCTAAAGATGCTTTCGCCTCGCAATGGCCTCACGCACAATTTGGCAAATGTAAGAGGGATGTTTAACAAACCATGCCCCATCCCTTAAAGTATTAGCCAGTTTTTTTCAATTAGACGTACCGTTCTTGCTGGTACAATTTTCCCTGGAGATTTTTGCTTTCGCAAACCGCAAGCACCTGCCTATTAGGCCTGCAGAAATGATGGGAGTTCTTATGTGCCAGCCCCCTTTTTTGCTACCTGTAGTCAAATGATCCCTCCGGTGCACCAACACCTTTATTCGGTTGCTCACAAGCCGTCAACCGCTGACGGCCTATATAAAAAGGTTGTTATAGACCCCACAATCCCTTCTAATGACGTTTAATAAATGGATCAGTGGGTGTCCCTCAGTGCCAGCAAATAAAGAAAAAAAAACTCACAAAAACGTCAGAGTAGGGTCACGATACCCTTTTCCAGTCAAGGGGGCCGGGGGGGGGGCTCAACGGCTTAGCCATAGTCACCAATCAATCGACACCCCCCTACACATCAGAGAGACCGATATATATATAAGACAGGCCCTAGCTTGCCCAGGCAACGCTTGTGTAAACAATCCGATATCGCCACCTGGCACAGAGGTAATTAACACGTGATCCTATGGGATTTGGCCAGAGGCCGGCTCGGGCGTAGGTTATACCAGCCAAGGGAAAGTCTTTACCTCAAAGGTGACTAAACAAGGCTGTTCACCATGGACAGAGGTAGAATTAAATGGAAGGTCATTGCATTTGGCCGTATTTGGTTTTTTTTTATCAAGAAATTAGTAAAAAGGCCGTCAGCTATTGGCGGTGCTTGCTTCGTTTAAAGAAGGGCTGGTGGTGTGTCATACTTACACGCAGTGGGCTGCTGAAACGACCCATTGTTGGTTGACAAGGGTACCGCCGCAAAACTGGGAGTAACCACCAAAGAAGCTCTTGCTATAGAGAGCCACCTGATAGGGTCGGGAGTTGTCTGTGGATTCAACCCCGCCAACGATCAGTCTGCCGAGAGCCGGTGCTGAAATGGTTAAACAGATGTCATTACAAAAGGAATGGCTTTTTTTGTGTGTACGTGCTTTTGTGGTGGTAGTGGTGGGAAGTTTTATGGTTTGTCATTCTTCTTTTGGTGGGAAGGGTAAAGAAAATTTATTTGCTTATAGTTACTTAACTAAAGTGGGACTTCTTGACACCAACGTTCGCCTACGGAGGCTGCCAGCCAGTGACTGCAGCCACTTGCAATAGACGTGTGTAATACTCCTGCCATAGCCAGTTTATTGAGACAGGAACCAAGTAAGAACTGTTTTTCACCTTTTAGCATGCTTCCATCGACTCAACTATGCTCATAACTATCGAAGCTTACACACTATTACTACTAGAACCTAAAGTACGGAATGCATGCCACTGGGCTATCAGTAATATGTATTCTGCTAACTATGTAGCCTCATGAAATAAGGGTATATTACAAAGAGGCCCGCAACACTAGTATCTGTTAGGCTATACTGTTACTAAGTACGTCATTCATATTGCGCCGTTTGTGCAAGACATGAAGACAGTCTGCGTTGACTTACTCAGTACTGCCAGCAGGCAAGCCAGAGGAATGAGGAACTTCATGGTGAATGTCGCCGTTGATTCTTCAAGCCTTGAGATGTAAACTCAAAGTACCGAGCTGGAGGATTTCGTTGCTTTTTGATAGCTGAGACCGGACATAGTCGACGTAAGCGGCGATAACCAGGCGAGCGCCGGTTGGTCAGAGACAAGACTTCCGGCAGAAATTTTTCTTCCTATTGTCGCTTATCTTTATCGAGAAGTAAACAACGAAATAACTTGAAACCAATGCCTACTTTTTTATGGACGTATACGTATATCAAAGCAATGACAACATCACTACCAACAATATGGAACCGCATTCTTATTTTTTTCCAACCTTGTCACCGAAAGAAGTATTAATGCGGGACAGATCCTGTCAACACAGTTCAGCTTTGAAATGACAAATTCTTGTGTGAATTAGGAATCCTGGGTAAAATCAAATAGTACAGTTAAATGTCTGTACATGCTTCTCAACATCAAGCAGTGGATTTCATGAATGCATGCAGGGCTCACTAAGGATCCCATTAACACCAAATTACTGATCGACTCCATACCCGTCTTAATCCACTACTTTGAATTTGATTGACATTGAAGAGCCTTAAAAGACACGAATTATAATTTAAGACCTGAGTAACCTTTTACACAGATCTTTTCTTGCGTGTTACAGAAAAGTGGAGGAAAAAAATTATCAAAGTCGTTATCAATCTGAACACGAGAATTCCGTGTGAACCTCGGCTACTTGCGCAGATGGGCGACCAGATCCATTCCTGGTCATCTTAATAAGGGCCATTATAATAGAATACCCGCAAGAAGAATTTAATTTACCGACAGGAGAAGCTTATGTCGCTAACAGAACACAACTTGAGCCGAGAACAGGGACAGATGAAATTGAAATCTGACCTGTACGACAGTATTTAATACCAGCCAATGAAAGTGTGTATGTGATCTAGAAGGCTTAAACCGAATAAAATACTACACAATCATGAAAAGAAATGCTACACAGTTGAAATTTATCTTGTACGTGTACATAT
>NW_019091404.1:1790660-1842026 GCF_001949145.1 Acanthaster planci | reverse complement strand
GGGCAGCCAAAGCTTTAAGTTGTTGTTGGGACCAGGCGATGATGACGATTCTCAAGGATGGCCTGCAACCCCTGGCGACGAGATCTACAAATTTGAGTCGGTATTGGCTTCAAAATCCACAATCTTACTGAACTTCAGGCATTTCAACGCGAGCTTTAATTAAAAGAGGTGAAACTTGGCATCCTCAGAGAAATATATTCCAGAACAGAAATAATGCCCCAATTCCAGAAGCAACTAGGCCCGGCACTGCGGCCTCGAACGCATTCATTTATCAATATCGTACATGTCTGACCAGACAAACTCTGATTGGTATATTAGTTTCATCTTTTGTGAATAAAAAGAGAAACTTATATATTTTCTCGATCTGGGAGCCTTGACTATTCAAAGTCAGGTTTGTAGATATGTAACGTGTGTTAAGTCGTATACAGCAGGTGTTTTAGTTTTCAATAACGAAATTTCTAGACCTGCTGGTTTATTCGATTAAGTTTTTTATTTCCCGAAATTCAATTTATTTTAATGCTGTTAAAATGCTGTGTTATCAAGTAATTGCAGTGTGCATTGGAAGTTTTCTTAATTTGACTGAAACCTTTGCTGTCTGACTCATACTTCCGTGTTCCAGTCTGAACTTGTGTTTTGCAAATAATGTTAACTTCGCCCTTCCATAAATTAAATTCATATAGTGGGTGGCCTGGCAGAATGACCTTTTTTTGTATCTCCAGATAGGTATTTCTTTGCTCATCTGTGCTTGTAGCGGAAGTTCACACGAATACTTCTGTTTAGATTGATAAAGGTTTGATATTTTTTCCCGATTATTTGGTGTAACACGCAAGAGTAGGGTCTGTGTTAAAGGCTTTCTTTTCAAGGCTCTTACCTTTTAGTTTATATGTAAATACATAGCCCATCCTCTAAAAACTTTCAATAGGATATATCCTATTTCCCTGTTTCGTATAAATCGGACCTGAAATGATTCCGTTCAAGCTATATTTATCAGGGTAGTGGATTGTGACAAGTATAAGTAACTTGTGTTTTTGGGAGCCTCACAGGGCCCTGCACGGGGTTCATGAATTCCACCACCTGTACAGCATGCTGTTACCAAAAGTTCCCATGTATCACACCCAGAAAATACCAGCTCAAAGCTATACTGTGTAGGTAGGATTTGTATTACATTATAGAATTCCCCTCTCAAGGAGATGCAGGGTTTAGTAAAATAAGTCACCTACTAAAATAAATTTTGATATTGTTTTCTCGTCGATTTTTTTGGGTTCACATGTGGACCTTTCAGTTATACGCTGGTTTGAAAGGGACCATGTACAAAAAAAACTGAGAAGAAAAGCACAAAAAACAAAAATTAAATTAAATGTCTACGGCTAGGAATATTACATGCGTCTATGGCCAGCGGTTATGCATAGGCGAACGTTAGATAACGTGAAAAGTATTTGCAGCTTTAGTTAGTCAAATAACTATTTTGACGCCACGCCCCTCCGTCGAAGGCGGGGGTGCCCTTCACCTCAGGCGTGACGGCGGAAAGCAAGGAATGGAAGGTCTCTGAACGGCTAGAGACGAGTCCGTTGGGATGGAAGTATACCGTTCCGGTTTGAAAAACTCCTTTGACTGGGGTGTTGGGCGCCGGAAGGTCTGACGTAATTGGCTGGTGCCAAGTGACGTAACCAAAACAATACGGGGGTCGGAAAATAAGAGAGCCTGTGATTCGAAATAACGACTGCTTGGATGCCTGAGTTATGTACAACAAAATGGTAGCTGGTTTATTCATCACACGTCTAATACACCAGGAGAGGGCGCTCTTAATGGTAGGACTGTGTGACTGGACTTTGCCCGCAGCAGTGAGCCCAACAATTACTTGTGTGCATTTAGAGCCACCGGGACCTGAATAAGTCAATAGGTCTATTAGGGTTACGCCACTCACTCATAGCGATCCCCCTTTAATCAGACCCTGTAAGCTCCCACAAGGAACTCTTACCACACCATCAAATAGCCCCTCAACCTACCACGGCCCTCAACGACACACGTACCACTCGGGACGAGGAACTAGCCACGCTAACGACCCTCACACCAACGTACAAAGGCGTCAACCACACGCCCACTCAGTTACTTACTCTGCCTGACCCACAGTTTTGGGTTCGTTATAGCAGGATCGAAAATGTAAGGTTCTCCTCTAACATAAACACAGTCCTTTCGCGCCTTAAATAGCCTCGCGAGCCGGCCGCTGCCTTGACTATGCCTCCGCGCGCACACAACATGTGATCATACCTACGTGCAAGGCGGAGCGTAAGCGTCGTGCCTGCTCAACACACGTCTACACGCAAGTATACAGTACATCTGCCCTCTGTTACCGTGTAGAACGCCATCTATAATCTTATCCCGCGCCCGTGCCCAGCGCCCTCTGCCGCGTTACACTCTTAGCAAAAATAATGAGAAGTAAGACAATCGCTGTTATGAATTCTTTTTGACCTCAAAAAAGCGCCCGCTCTCGGTAGACTGATTGTCAACGGGAGACAGTCCAAACCAAACAGCAGACCCTACCAGGTGGCCCTCTATATTCCAGGAGCAGTGGTGACTTCCAGTGGTATACCGCTAAGTTTTGGTTTCTGGGCAAGCCTAAAGTTTATGAAATAAACGGCGCGTCGCCCTCATAATGAAATCAAGCGCGCACTGATAGAGGACGGGCCTCTGAACGCTAATGTGCTTGCGTATAGATTACCATCTAGAACTCATACTAATTTCAAAGTGGGGCACGGCTTTTACTATACCCTTTATCGCTTTCAGAATGGTTATAGTTCCAGTCCCAATTCCCTAGGCCTGAGAAAAGAAACCTCACTAGCAATAACATAAAACAAAACACGGCAACTATCCTTTCCAGAGCTGTAAAAGCCTACCGTTTTTTATCTTCGCCACATGCTTCAGACACTGGAGGTGTCCAAGCTTCGCCCACCTCCAATAAACAAACCACCGTTTATGAGCTCCTATTTCAGTTTTTCAGTTTGTCCTAAATGTCAGTCTATGGGACGAACCCTGCATCTAAAGACCGGAAATACTTGACGCGAAACACGAGTTTTTGACGTCTGTTCAACAAGTCGTGCGGTGAGGACTTAGAAAAAGTTGAACCCATTCCAACTGGAGCGAAATTTGCTGTGGCACGTTGCTATACAGAAAGCAGTTATCACATTGGGCCCCGTAAATTGTACAATTTCTCCGACAGAAGATCGTGTGAAATATTTATTCAATGATAAGTACTTACTAGGGGTTTCCAGCAATGACACTCTCCCACACTTAGGGGCATGGCCGAAGCCATGCTCCCTACAAATTAATAGAAACAAAATGCAGAGAGTACGGTTCTACATTCAAGATCCCAAAAGCAAAGAGATAACCTTCACACCGCGTACCCGGGAAGCCTTAAAAGTATAAACTTTAATTACCTCTGTGACGCGTATTGGAAGGATGAGGGCGTCCTTAATCAGCTACGGTTCCCTACATTATTATTCGTTTCATATCAGCGCAAACGGGACGTCTGACGACACATCCCATGTAATAGCACCCTCAAGAGATGAGATGTTCCGAATAAGCTTACGAGTTCGAGAAATAAAGCAAGGGGGTCGTTTCAAGTATAAGTGGCTTTTTATGTACCTACTACCTTGAAAGGCCCTGAACAAAGGCCGTGCGCTTAATGGAATTGCGAGCGACTTTGTCTACCTGCGTTTCCGAATCTGTTTCAAATCCTTATCATTTCCGATTTCTGGAACATAAAGGGGGATCTGTCGCTGAGGAAAGAGAACCAATTTGGAAGGAGGATCCAACTGGGTTGAATCAGATGCAACCATTTATTGGTACCGGCCAATTGTTTTTCCCGCTCTTTCATTTTCTACGGGAATGCTGCTCTCTCATGTCTGCCTAAGCTGTCTTGATGTAGACCCGAGTCTGAGGGAAGGTCCTCTTTTGACCATCTCGTCGATCCCTTCTCACAGCCGATCCCTAGAAGCAAGAACCTCACCGAAGATACGGGCTGAGTTCGAGCGGTTTGTTCTCGCATATTCACAAACAGCTCGGTTTGTTGTTCGTGTATTTGTCGGCCGCTCGAGCGCGGCGAACTTACAACCAGTCATATTTATAGCAGCATACACATACGCTCTTCGAGGACTTATGTTTGATTTCTAGGCTGAGTTCTCTTCTATTCAAAAAGGAGCATTCATTTGTGTGTTTTGGAAAATCATTAATGTTAATTTTGCAAATTTCCCGTTGTCTTCGGCGTTTGTGACGCTTCAAAATCGAAATCTCGCGAGTTTTTCCTTGTGCTCCTGTAAAACCCTGAAGAGGAGATGGTATGTGATCCCGTTCTAAGATCAATATTCTTGGGTCGTGTTCCCACCGTTCGAGCGCGAGAACAAGAAACCAGTGCCACTCGAACTCAACTATAACGCCTTGCCTCCTGAAGAAATCGGCTCATCTCAGTGCCTTGTATCTGCTCCGAGAGGAAACAAGAGAGGGCGCAATTTTCCTAGCAACTGAGGCCCCCGCCACGACAATTTGGTTTGGGGTACCATGCCAAAGAGGGGCCAAAGTACAAAGCTTATGATTATACGATCTTCTGAGCGTAAGTTATCCAAAGCCCACCCAGTACAACTTATAATTCTATTCGAACGCTCCTGAAAACCCAGTTTTTAGGCTGTTTGTGAGCATACCTTTTGAACTCCCGATGATTTTGTATGGTCAAGATTTTTTTTTTATTATTTACGAAGTATCCTGATAACAAAAATTATTCTGTGCGCATCGGTCCATTTGGGGTGCCATTTTATTTTAATGGTGTTGTTTCTGCTGAGTTGGGTGCTATCGATCTGAAGAAATAGTTCATGTATAAGTATTAAAATAATAAGTACGGTTTACGTGGCAAATTATATTTATTGGGCCCTAATTATTGGATGTTTAGTATTTAAAAGGGCAAACTCCTGATAAGATATAGATGGAGCTCAAGAATTTTACCATTGAGTTTTATCATAAATTATATGCAGCCTAATAGTAAACAAAGGGTATTGTGAAAGGGTTTCCTGGGGTTTTCTCTAAGACACATTGCCGAGCCCCAAGTTGGTAGCTGACCATACAAATCAGTGCCGCTGTATATTGTTTGTTTACCCGAGAGACCGGAGTAAGGAGAGAACCGTTTAAGAAGGAGAAACATCCGGGAGGCCTTTTGGCACTGGCTGGTATGAAAAGTTATTTCTTTTGTGTCATTTTGCTTGTTTTTTGAGACGGCAAATGTAAACAGTTTTGTCGGGGTCAGAGGTTGCACGCTAGCGCAATGACTTACATGTGCAGCATGCATTATAATTTACGTGCAGGTGCAAGTTATTCTTGCACAGGGAGCACTCTCTGAAATTTTTATAATGTACAATTGATTATGAAAGTGATTATAAAGATGGACAAAGAAATCGACTGCAGCGGGATTTGAACCTGCGACCCTTAGAACACCATACCAGTGCTATACCAACTGAGCTATCCAGCTCTATGTTAGTGGCTTTTTCCATTTATTAATATCTACATGAAAATGAAATAAATTATTCTGTGTCAACATTAACACTAGAACCATCTCTCTTCATCGAATTCTACAGTCTTCTACAATATCATTTTAGTTCCTTCGGCAAACTGAAGCTGCGATATCCGTGTTGAATGTGAATCGTTTGCAAATACGGGGTTTGGCACGAGCATCCCCTTACTTGGCCAGGGGTTTAGGTGTCTCTTTTAAAAAAGGTGCTATTTCAGTGTGTCCTCTGACTTCCCAGAGGCAAGTGTTGCACCAATTGGCGAATATGGAATTGTATATCTAAATAGTCTGAGTCCACCAGGATTGGAATATGGGTCTGATTGGGGGGGGGGTTGAGGGGAAACAGTCTTGTACTGACTGCAATATCAGGTAATGAGGACAACTTCAACCTCTTTTGGTATGCTTGCCGTTTGATTTATTAATCAAATGAAAACTTTAATTCATCATGCACCAGGGATTGGAACCCGATCTGAACACCAAATCATGTGAAGTGTTAATAGCAACAACACAGGTTTGTCCGAGAAAGGCACTTCGGATGCTGGAGAGAAACATCAGAAGAAGTTTGTGCAAGAGCAATTTGTACTGTTTCGTTCACTTCACGCACCCTTTTCTTAAACTGGAAATGTACGGAAGCAAAACATATCTCTGGTATTTAACTGTGCGAAGTTCCTGAATTGAGCATGATTTTTATCTATTGATTTCATAATTAGTTTGACAATGAGTTATTCAGATACTTAATTAATCCCAGTGCTGTAACAACGGTGACCGAATGCCGAGAGACCGCGCACCAGAATTCCCTTTCACTCGTACCAATCTGTCGCGGGAACATCCTTCGGCAATCGGTAGGGAACTCACTAGTTTTAACAGGAGATATCACCACCACTTGTCTGCGCCATCCAGTCACAGTAGTTACCGACGGTAGTGTAGACGCCTGGGTACCCAGGATAAGCGCAGCCGTAACCCCAGCTGACAATGCCCTCCAGGATGGTGCCAGGTTTGTGGCTGCTAGCCCCGTAGTTACTGACAATCGGGCCACCGCTGTCTCCCTAGCGTGGGGAAAGGGGAAACCAAGCCGGTAGAAACCATGATCAGTACTTATCATGCCTTTTTTAGACCTCTTTCTTTCTTTTAACTTGACTAAATCGTCTTCAAAGACAATACACATTGTGACAAAGTTAGCCTTTTGTCTTTCCGCCCCTTGCTGATACATGACATTGTAGATCTACTTCAGTCAAGCAAGACTTCGAATTGACCTTCTGCATATTGAACTCCACTATAGGCCTATCAACTTTGAGCCAGGGGGCGCCATCGCTTCCTCAAATAACCTGCTTCATCGTTGAGGCCGACGGGTCTCTATTGACCAAACACGTCAAGGGGCAGAAAGACAAAAGGCTAACTTTATCACAATGTGTATTGTCTTTGAAGACGACTTAGTCAAGTTAAAGGGAAGAAAGAGGTCTCCAACCAGGCAACGGCTCCTCCTCAGCCAACTCAACTTCTAAAGGAGATGACGTCACGATGTAACAGAGAAAAGGGATCGTGCATAGAGTATTGGCGTGAATTGCCAACATTTTCGACCCCCCTCAGTTTATTCTGCTCATGCAATATATACGGCGATATATACCAGCAAAATGAAATGGCCTACCTGACAGGCGTCTTTTCCTGAAGCGGAGGCGCAAAACATGTTATCCGTGATCGCTGACGACCCGTAGGCGTTTCTGCAAGTCGCCATGGAATCTGCTTGAACCGCCACTTCCATCAGATTTCTTGAAGAATATCCTCCACCTGAGCAGTCAAATCAAAGAAGCCTTCAAACTTTGCTTTAATAATCAAACTGGTCCATACAATAAAGCCGTGTCCGAAACGGGCTTCCAGATCTATGGCTTCATCTATTGTCGGTGGGTCTCCGCGTATTTCCAATGGAGTGAAGATCTAGACCTAGCTCTAGGGAACAGATTGGGATGCAGTCTAAGTAATCCTTACAATGGGTAAGAACAACGGGGATTGAAAAATGCTACACCAGGGCAATCGATCAGTGAAATAAGTAAAGGGCGATCCAGAAAGCCAACTGAGCAACCTGCCCAACCAGCCATTTATTTAGGGCCTTGCATACGTACGTTTCGACCTTGAAGAAAATGTGCAAAACAGGTGACGCGAAATGACAAAGTTTTAACTCGTTATGTCGACCCAAGACGAGCTACATTTTTGGGCATGAGCTTTCTGCATGCCGAACTTACCCAAGGGATGTTTGCTTCAAAAGGATCCAAATCTAAATGAGTAATCACTGATTCACTGACACCAATGCGTGCGAACCAACGTTGGTACTCGGACCATTTATGGAGATCTTGATCCATGTGAAACAACATTAAGATAACCTTACTTTGGAGTGCTCCCCATCCGCTCACGAGCAGATTCTTTCCTGCAGCAGGTGGGCTCTTGGTGATTGAAATGGTTTCGATTTTTGGGCTGCTGAGGTCGGCATCGCTGCTCAGTTTGATCAAGGAGATGTCATTATCAAGGTAGCTGTTGTAACCTGGATGGCGATACCATGTGCCCTTAATCAACTGCTGGCCAGTCTGCGTGTTGTCGTACTTATCGTGGTATCCCAAACCGACGTAGACCGTGCCACCCCTGTTTACCGGGCAAAGGATAAAAGTGAAAACTCGGTAAACACAAGATAGATTTTGTTTGCGGTTACAATACTCGGCCCGAAAATGACATATTGACCGATCATAATTTGGCGCTTCCCTCATGCTGAAACATGTAGGCGCGAGGCAAGGTCCAAAAGGAAAATGTATCTGAGGCTCATCTCGGCCTTAACAAGCTTACAGCCTGCTCTGCCCTACAGTGGCCTGCCGCGAAATTGAGCAGATGTAAAGAGAGTTAGCAAAATTAATCACGCCCAATGCCTAGATATCGTCGTGTAAACGTCCTGCCCCAATCCTTAAAAGTTACATGTACTGTT
The DNA here is from genome assembly GCF_001949145.1 of Acanthaster planci. The sequence goes on along the minus strand of NW_019091404.1, from coordinate 1,833,510 downwards.
TAGCCGGTGCAATTTTCACGGACAACTTTACTTTCGCCAAAATCTACCTCTAACCGGCCTAATGAAACTTGATGAAGGGGAAAGGGCGTCCTAACCCCCACTTTTTGCCACGGGAATTGGCTATTGAATAACCCCCCGAAACACACCCATACCTGTTTTACATACAAAGTGTGAGCATTACTTTGTTCTCCTGTGGTTAAGGAAACCTGACGAAAATGCTCCTTTTTCTCCAACTAGGATAACTCCTTCGAGCTGGACTTCTGTTGATGATTTCCTGGACTGTTCCTCTTCATTTTGCCACGGATATCCTTGACCCCAAATTGCCTCTGAAACTGTTTCAGAGAGGGGGGAACATTGTGTGGACGTGTGCGAGTCCACACAACGCCATCGCACCCTACATTATGCGGATTTCTTTTGTGCAGAGGTCCACACTATGTATGCCATGCCTGCACAGCCACACACACGTTATCAGCGGTATGAGAAAGGGAGGATTGTGAAGAATTGTTTGGACCTCTCAACGACCAAAACGTATTTAATAGCACCCAACAAGGGGAACAATATTAAAAAGTCACAAATTGATGTAAGGGTTAAAAGGAGCGTAATACATTTTCCAGATGTATGATAAACATCGCCCCCTAGAGTCATATGGTTTCAGTACCTTCCTCTTCAAATTACCATGGTCGGATAAGTCATTTCCCCCACAATCTCAAATGCCCTATCCCCAAATGGCGTAAACTTATGCCTCGAATTGGGGAAAATTGGGGGGGGGGAACAGAGACTTGGAAATTTATAAAGGGGGGGTGCTGACACCATATTAGGATACTATAGGGCAATATTCACATTACAGATCTGCATCTGTAATGTGTATCACTCTCTTGCCGAATCTTACATCAGAACAGCAAACAGTTCTCCAAATCCGCCTCAATTTCATTTTCTAATCACAAAAGGTGGGGGATTCAGTAGTCCATCCCCCGGTCAAAAAGTGTGATGTGTGTTGCGGGGATAATTACCCCAATCCTCAGGGATTCACGCCTATGTATCCACAATCCCCAGTTTCCCGCAGAAATTGACGCCGCTTAACATGAAGGGAGGCATGTGTTAGCCATCTTTGCGAAGGTTAATGAACGCTTTTGCACTTGAAACAAGGGGAAGAAAACACAGATGTGCCAGACTTACGCGCAGTGACCTGCTGAAACGACCCATCGTTCGTTGACAAGGGTACCACCGCAAAACTGCCAGTTAGCACTTTTCGAATCATAGAGGGCCACCTGGTAGGGTCGGCTGTTTGGTTTAGACTCTTTCCCGCCGACGATCAGTTTGCTGAGAGCTGGAGCTGAAATACGGTTTGAACAGAACTTTGTCACAACAGCAATACTTCTTTTTAGTTTTTGTTTTTTCATGGTGGTGTTGGGAGTTCTTATATTTTGTTGTGAAATTGTGGGCAGGAAGATTGAAGAATTTTGAATACTGATTACTTTCTGTAGCTGTAGTACTTCACAGGCAATATAACATTCACTATGGAACCCAATTGCTGCCACTTTCCACAGACGTATTCCTAGCCGTAGCCAGTTCATTTGGACAAACACGAATAAGCCTCAACTTTGACACTGCGGCATACTTCCAATGACTGAGCCATCCACGCTCATATCCATCTAAACTTAGACAGTTATAACCTGTCAGACTACAACAGCTTAGAGCAACTTGACCCTGAAGTTACGTTCGATTCACAATGGTGTACTTCTAAGAGCTTGCAACACGTTGACCAATGACATACCGCAAAATCGGTCGACCCTTTCCAAACGCCCATTGGGTCAACAGATTTCGAGCACTGTGATTGGTCAATGCGTTGCAAACTCCTGGAGGCGCACTATCAATAATATTTCTGCGTATGCATTCCGCTTGCATCTACTCAATGAAATTGGGCTACGCAGAACATGGCCACGATAGCAGTCATCTGCAACCACTTTTTTTTTACTTAACATTTATTTCTGAATCGCAACGTATATACACAAGGTCAATAAAGGAAAGATTTTTACTGTAAGAGTGATAGACAAATAAGACCATGAGACACTGACATAAAAGGGGGCAAATACGGAGGCATACTCAGAAGACAAAGTCTTATACAGAAATGCCTAAAAGGACAACAAAAAGAACCAGACAAGGAAGACTGACAACAGATTATACATGAAAAAAAAGACAAATGCAGTACAATACAGTAAAAAAAAACAAGGACCAAAACAAAACAAAACAAAACAAAACAAAGACGAACCAACAGACTGAGATGTAACAAAAATTGGAATTATAAAACACTAGAAACGTTAGAAGAACAAAAGGAAGATTAGAATGATGGAAGAGAAGGACCTACTTCAGATAATCAGAGACTAGGTGTGTTTTATAGTTGATCTTAAAGTATGCCACAGATGACCTTGACTTAGTATTATATTTTCTAAGAATAACTAGCAATTTTCCTATCGCCTGATTTGCACAATACTTGAAGGCAGTCTCTATGAACTTACTCAGTACAGTCAGCAGGCAAGCCAGAAGAATGAAGAAATTCATGGTGAATTTTGCCGTCGAGCCTGCTAGTCGCTACCACGAGACGTAGACCAGAAGTACTGGGATGGAAGATTTTGACGCCTTTTATAGATTGGACCAGGTGTACAAAATGTGGGCAATTGACGTAATCGGCAATAACCAGGCCAGACAAGACTCCGACAGTAGATGTTTTTCTCAGCGCGTTCTTTTATCTCTATCGAAAGTAAACAAGCGATCGAAAAATTGTGAAACTACTTTAAAGAGGTACCTTTTCTTACTCATGTCACTTAAAGGAGAGTTCGACAATGTAAGACAAATCCTAGCTATATCCTGTGCAGTGCTGATGTCAAAGCAAACAGTAAAAGTAAAATTCAACAGCAAGTGGTGGATTTCAGGAACCTAAGCAGGGCCCTATGAAGACCCCTCATACACAAATTACCAATCGACTTAATACCCTTCATAATTCACTACTCTGATTTTAAAATGGCTTGATTAGCATGATTTCAAGGACATGCGGCCATATACAGTGCACCAAACGGGGAAATAGGATAGCCTTTCCAGAAATTAAGGTATACCTGCTTTGTAGGACAAAACCTAGAAGGTTAGAGCCTAAAGACCGTGTATAATTAAAGTCATACGAAACCTTTCACACACTACATCGAAGTGTTGCCAGATATTAGAGGTTAGTGTGTCAAACCTATTATCAATCCCAGGATGCCAATTCCATGTGAACCTCGGCTGCAAACACAGATGAACAAAACAGATACCGCTCTAGAAAATAGAGAACTAGGCCATTATCTGGAGTGTTTGCGGCAAGCGAAGGCTTCTGTTTTGCAGAACATGGGAAACAGCACCTTTTTTTCTAACCAACTCAGCCAAAAAACTGTATTAACTTTCAGTGGGCATGATTAAATTGAAGATAACTGGGGAACACTGCAGTGAACGTCCCTAACACAAAACAAATGTGACTGTTTCAAAGTCTGTTAGGCTTTGTTATCTAGTTTCCAGCAAAGTTGCAATTACAGCCGACCACCCCTTTGACAATGATACAGAAAGCTAACAGCAACAACACGGTGATTTATGACTATCAAAGTTAGAAACTTACAATTTGATGACTATGCTTGGCCCTTGAAGCGATATTATTACCTGGGTCTATCTTTTTTATGTTAGAGTTGTAATGACTCGAGTCAAGGCCTGTTCTCGAGTCCGACTTGAGTCCTAACGGGTAAATGACTCGACTCGAAACGGGTTAATAACTCGACTCGACTTTAGCCAGTGTGGGCAAATTACTCGACTCAGGTCCCTCGTTGGACGACCCAACTCAAGTGGAAGTTCGTATGATTCAAACGCGGATAATAGGAACTAACTTCTTTATGAAAAATACTCGCAATGGCCTTCAGTCCCGGTTTTTTAATTTTCGTGTTATATGTTATTATCGTGCACCAAGGGTCACATTTGGCACGACCACACAGGCAATTTGCGTGTTGTTAATAAAAGGACGATATATCAAGCCCAGATACACACCAGTACTAACGTTCATTATTATCCGCGCTAACTGGAACCATTCATAGAACCACCTCAGCTCTCTGGGAATACATGCAATTCGATAATGCCATTTCAGATGCTAAACGGGTAACCAACACAATAATTATCCATCTAAATCCCCGAGGGTAGCCATTTGTAATCATTGGTTAAAGTTACTTTCACAAGGTCACAACGTAAATGCCCATTTCTGGATTTGAATTCTTGACCCTGTTTTCCTTGCGCTGGAATATGGACTAAACAATCAAGCGTACTGTCCATTTATTCAACCATTTGCATTTCTGTAACAATGACGTTCACTCAAAGCCTGGTACTTTCTGAAGAGCATAGAGTTTTGCATGGAGTGAATTACGACAAGGCAAACCCAGGCTAGGCTGGAGCGACAGGAGTACAGCGGGGCCCGCATCTACGTCCGCAAGATCGTCACACCCAGGACGAAGAGGACCGGAAGAGGTCAAGCCACGACACAGTCAAAGATCCAGATTTCTTTCAGGTGAGTGGAAGAGCGACGGTTTCACAGTGAATCCTGTTTGTTTACTATTTTATTTCAGGACTCAATTGCAAGTAATATTATGCAGTCTTAAAGAAAGAATGGTGTTCATGATATTGAAAGTAATTCTGTTATTTTTCCGTGTCTGGTCCCTGGTCCCATGTCCGGCTTGTCTTAATGGGTTTCACATACAGCTTCTGACTAGCTGCGCTACCAGTAAACGTTGAGCTGGGACTGACAGTTTCCGACTTTTTGCTGTGAAAATGATTCCGTGATGAAGATATGGACACAGTTAAAAATCACCACACATCAGCATACGGAGCGTAATACTTTTTATGTAGAAAAGAATGCGCATTATTCAGGTCATAGAATTTCTGTTTCAGTATCAGGTAGACAGGTTAGAATATTGTTTTTCCAGTTGTGGAATGAAACGATGTTGGCGGGCCATCCCTGGTGATATTAGTTTATTTCATTTACATTCATTACTTTACTTTTCATTGGTGCCCCCCGTGAACGTACACAACATGGCAACAGCAGCAAGAAGATTCCAATGAACGTCTTTGTGNCCGACAAAAGCTAAGGGGAAAAAGAGGGTGATTATGTCCCGTGGCACGCGGAAAGTGCTAAAACATTAGGTTGAACAGTCTATTTCTTGTCCCCATTCGATAAATGAAATTACTATTGGGTTCATTCGGACATAATGGCCCAGTTTTATATCTCCTGGAGAGTTATCTCTCTCTCCCATATGTGTTTGTGGCCGCGGTTCACATGGAATGGGTGTGCTCAAATCGACAAAGACTTCGATGTCTTTTGGCCTCAACATTTTTGTGACATACAAGAGTAGGCCTCTGTAAAAGGCTTTTTCGGTCTTTAATTATATACATTTCTAAAGCTGTACAAGACGAAGTAAGGTCGAGGTAGTTAATTGTGACGGGCTGTCGAGTTGATCAATAAAGTTTGATTAAGGGCTCCTCATAGGGCCTTGTTCAGGTTTATCAAATCCAAGAGGCCTCTCTCTAACCTTTTGGTTTTGCCCCCCTAAAAAAAACCAATTCCCCCCCAAAATCAAAAAAGTTATTCCATGTGCTCGTTTGGTTTACTGTTAAGCCATCACTTCTTTCGAATCATTCCAATTAAGCCATTTTAAAATCAGGGTAGTGAATTTAGACGGTAATACGGTGATTTCAAAGGGACAATTTACAAAAACAGCAAAACACATTTTGTTGAGGGAACAACCATTTTTTTTAAAAGGTTGAAAGAAGATTTTATTAGTTAAAGCTAGTCCTTGAAATACACTTTATTCCGACGTGAAGCCGGTAGATAGAACTTGTGGACCATTTTCCACAATGCACTGCAAAAAGCTCATTCTGTGACAACCACTTCAGCACAATTTTTGGTGAATCGTCAGCATTATATGTTAACGTGGTTTTGTACTTTTTGGTTTTTTTGATAGTTGAACGGAGCCTTTTTGATAGAATTTTGACATCTTGGTTCAATCATTTTCAGTGGCAGAGATAACATCTTGTGTTGTTTTCATCGTGGGACCCTCCTTGCTGCTGCTGTGACCTGGAACCACACATCAGGCGAAACGCGCGATATGTGCTGCGCCGTGTGTGATGTTATCCCCCGCCACCGAAAATGGTCGAGCCAAGATGCAGAGCAAGCTTGGTCATTGGTGGGCTTAACGCATGCGCAGTCTGATAAACACGAACGGCATGAACGGAGCGACCGTCGACGAATGAAAGCCAGAAATTGGTGAGCGAAAATCTCTCTTTTTTCAAAAATACTCCATCTCATTCTCTGAAATTTTTGTTATCCCCTTTTAGGAGGTATAGATCAAGCAGGTATGCCGACGGGAAATTTGATTTAATAGCTTTCTTACGGCTGCGAACCATTCAACACAAAAATTCGATTCCAAACCCCATAGCGTCACGACGTCATGTAAACCTTGTCTCCTCAAAGTCACACGGAGTACCACCTTGCGCAGATCGGAATGTCTACTATGACTATCCCCCTTTTTTGTAATTACGTAATTAAAAAAAATTTCGGCCAAATGCAAAAACCTGTTAATTTGCATCTCTGTAGAGGCTGAACAGCCTAGTTTAGTCACCAGAGCCCGCCTCCAGCCACGTCCCATGGGGATTGTATGTAAATATCTAAACCACGTGCTGATAAGGGATTATTGACAAAGAAAGTGCCTGGGCAAGCCTTGGAAAGCCTTGGAAAGCCTGGGCCTGTCTTATATCAATGGTCGGTCTCTCTTATGTGTCTCTGAGCTGTAGACGGCTGTCTGATTAGTTTCATTGTGTTGGGGGTGTCACATTTTTGTGGTTATAACGGAAGTGATCTCAAAACGATCACCTTGTTGCAATGGGTGTAAAAAGTAGGCTCTGTGCAGTGAATTCGGCTGGTACTCATATGACAGCGTCCGAGCATTAACATGAAAAAATCGGCCTTGTGCAGCGGAGGGTCACGGAGTTAGTGACTTAGAGTTCTCGAAGAAGTAACATTTTATCTTGTTCTTTCCATAGAAATAAAAGAGAAAGTTAGAAGCCAACCTTATGCATCCGTGAGGTGATTTTTGTAGAGTACAGACCCCAGTCCTTAGGCTACAAAAATTCTAGTGTAGGCCTACACATTTCCAACTTCCGGAAGTCGATCCCCCAATCTGGTCAAAGACGGTTGACGTTACAAAATCATTTTAACTGTTTGCTGAGACATGAACAGACGTGTGCAGTATTGTCGGGGTCAGAGGTCGCACGCTAGCGCAATGACTCACATATGCAGCCTGCGTTATAATGTACATGCAGGTGCAAGTTGTGCTTGCACAGGCAGCACTCTCTGAAATTTATAATTGTACAAATGATTATGAAAATAGAATAATTATTCCGTGGTAACACCAGAACCATCTCTCTTCATCGAATTCATCACTGTGTCCTCCACAATATTAATCTAATTCCTTCGGGCAAGTGAAATTTCAATATCCGTTTTGAATGTGGATTTTTTGAAACTGGAGTCTGACAGAAACAAAGATGCTGGGGCAAATAAAGGGTTTGGGACGAGCATGCCCTGACTTCGTCATGGGTTGTTTTCTTAAAAAACAAAAGGGCTATTTCAGTATGGCAAGTTTTGCGACCAGTTGGCGAATATGGCATCGTATATTTGAAAATTCTGTGTCCACCAGGATTGAAATATGGGTCTGATATCAGTTAATGAGGACAACTTCAACCTCTTTTGGTATCCTGGCCGTTTACTTTATTAACGAAATTAAAACTTATAACAGCATATACCCAAATTTGGATCCCGATCTGTAAGATCAAATCATGTGAAGTGTTAACAGCAACAACACAGGTTTGTCCGAGAAAAGTACTTTGTATGCTGGAGAGAAACATCAGAAGAAGTTTGTGCAAGAGCAGTTTGTATTGTTTCATTCACTTGACGCACCCTTTTCTTATTAAAACTGGAAATGTACGGAAGCAGAAAAAGTATCCCTGGTATTAAACTGTGCAAAGTTCTCTCCTTTGGCACAATTTTTATCTATTGATTTATAGTTTGACAATGAGTTATTCTGATACTTAATTAATCCCAGTGCTGTTAACAACGGTGATCGAATGCCGAGAGACCGCGCACCAGAAATCCCTTTCTCTCGTAGCAATCAGCGGCGTGTCCATCCCTCGGCAATCGGTAGGGAACTCTCTTACTTTAACACTTGACGGCACCGCCAGTAGTCTGCGCCATCCAGTCACAGTAGTTACTGACGATAGCGTAGACACCTGGGTACCCAGGTTTAGCGCAGCCCTCACCCCAGCTGACAATGCCCTCCAGGGTGGTGCCAGGATTGTGGCTGCTAGCCCCGTAGTTGCTAACAATTGGGCCACCGCTGTCATTCTAGTATGGGGAAAAAGGAAACTAACCCGTTGGAAACAATGATTAGAGTTCGGTCAACAGAGACCCATCAACAGGTTATTTGAAAAAGAGATGGCGGCCCCCACACAGTCGAGTTCAATATGCAGAATTTCAATTCGAAGTCTTGCTTGACAGAAGTAGATCTATAATGTCATGTATCAGCAAGGGGCGGAACTTGAGACAAAAGGCTAACTTTGTCACAATGTGTATTGTCTTTGAAGACGACTTAGTCAAGTTAAAGGAAAGGGTGAGGTCTCCAACCAGGCAACGGCTCCTCCTCAGCCAACTCAACTTCTAAAGGAGATGACGTCACGATGTAACACAGAAAACGGATTATGAATTTGCGAGAAATGCCAACATTTTTGACCCCCAAAAATGTATACCATATATACGAAGATAAACACCAGCAAAACGAAATGGCCTACCTGACAGGCGTCTTTTCCTGAAGCAGAGGCGCAAAACATGTTATCCGTGATCGCTGACGACCCATAGGCTTTTCTGCAAGTTGCCATGGAATCTGCTTGAACCTCCACTTCCCTGAGAACTCTTGAAGAATATCCTCCACCTAAGCAATTGAATGAAAAATGCATTCAAATATTGCTTCAATCAAAACCTGCCCAACCAATAAATAAGTACTCTTTACATTGTGCAATCGATCAGCGAAATAAGTAAAGGGCGACCCTGAAAGCCAACCGACCGACCTGCCTAACCAGCAATTAAGCTCTTGCGTTCGTTTCGACTTTGAGGACCATATGTAAAATAGTTGATGCAAAATGACAACGTTTTGACTCGTTATGACGACCCAAGACGAGCTACAATTTGTGCATCAGCTGTCGGCATACCGAACTTACGCAAGGGCTGTTTGCTTCAAAAGGGTCCAAATCTTGAGTATCTGTCACTGATTCACTGGTATCAATGTGAGCGAACCAACGTTGGAACGTGGGCCCATTAATGGAGATATAGATCTAGATCCACGTGAAGCAACATTAAGGTAACCTTACTCTGGAGATCTCCCCATCCACTCACGAGCAGATTCTTTCCTGCAGAAGGTGGGCTCTTGGTGATTGAAATGGTTTCGATTTTTGTGCTGCTGAGGTCGGCATCGCTGCTCAGTTTGATCAAGGCGATGTCATTATCAAAGTAGGTGGTGTAACCTGGATGGCGATACCATGTGCCCTTAATCAACTGCTGGCCAGACAGCGTGTGGTCGTACTTATCGTGGTATCCCAAACCGACGTAGACCGTGCCACCCCTGTTTAACGGGCAAAGGATAAAAGTGAAAACTAGGTAAACACAAGATAGATTTTGTTTGCGGTTACAATACTCGGTCCGAAAATGACGTATTGACCGATCATAATTTGGCGCTTCCCTCATGCTGAAACATGTAGGCGCGAAGCAGGGCCCAAAAGGAAAATGTATCTGAGGCTCATTCTCGGCCCTAACAAGCTTACAGCCTGCTCTGCCCTACAGTGATCTGCATCTGTAATATGTATTTAAAAAGCCACGAATATGCTGTTAAGATGATGATGTTAAGATTCTCCAAGAAATTAAATATTGCTCTCCAAAGTTGAGTGCTATGGAATACATTTTGATTTTGGGAAAGCCAATTTTTTTTCACAAATTTTCTCATTACAAATGGTGGGAGATGATTCAGTATTCCATCCCGGTCAAAAGGTGTGTGTGTGGAGGGGGGATAAATACCCCCACCCCCCTAGGGATATACCCCTTTGTATACCTCAATCCCCAGTTTCCAGCACAACTTGACACCGCTTTACATGAAGGGAGGCATATGTGAGCCCATTTTTACGAAAGTGAATGATATGAATGACAAAGGGTCGCACTTGAAACAAGGGGGAAAAACAAAGATGTGCCATACTTACGCGCAGTGACCTGCTGAAACGACCCATCGTTTGTGGACAAGGGTACCACCGCAAAACTGATGGTCAGCATCTTTCGAATCATAGATGGCCACCTGGTAGGGTCGGCTGTTTGGTTTAGACTCTTTCCCGCCGACGATCAGTCTGCCGAGAGCCGGAGCTGAAATACAATTTAAACAAACTTAGTCACAACAGCGCTATAGTCTGTTTTTGTTTTTATTTTTTGTGACGCTGCTGGCAGGTTCTTATACGTTGTTGTGCCATTTCTTTCAGGGAAGATTAAAAAGAAATCATGAATTTCGCGAACTAGTCACTTTAGCCGCAGCACCTCACAGGCAATGTAGCATTCACTGTGGAACCCTATTACTCCTGCTGATGCGTGTAATTCTCCTTGCCGTAGCCAGTTCATTTGGACAAGATGATAATAAGCCTCAGCTTTCAAATTTCAGCATTCTTCCAATGACTGACCCATCCACACTCATATCCAACTAAACTTAGACAGTTCTCAGACAACAAGAGCTTAGAGCAACTTGAACCTGAAGAAGCAATACGCACGATCCACAATAGTGTGCCTCCAAGAATTTGCAACACGTTGACAACCGCAGCGTACGAAATCTGTCGATCCGTTCCAAACGCACATTGTGAATCGACTATATTACATGCCACTCAAGCTATCAATAATATTTCTGCGTATGCACTCTGCTTGCATCTTCTCCATGAAATTGTAGAAGTAGAAGGTAGCCACGATAGCAGTTCTCAGCAACAGTATTTTCTAGAGAAACAGCAACAGCCATTTTCCTCTCGTTTACTTTGTGCAATACTTGAAGACAATCACTATGAACTTACTCAGTACAGTCAGCTGGCAAGCCAGAAGAATGAAGAATTTCATGGTTAATGTTGCCGTTGATTCTGCTAGTCGCTAACTCGAGACGTAGACCAGAAGTATAGGGATGGAAGATTTTGACTCCTTTTATAGATTGCACCAGGTGTACAAAATGTGGGCAATTGACGTAATCGGCAATAACCAGGCCAGACAAGACTCCGACAGTAGATGTTTTTCTCAGCGCCCTCTCTTATCTCTATCTAGAAGTAAACAAGCAATCGACAAAAACTACTTTTCAGAGGTAGTTTATATCTTATACAAGTCCTTTAAAAGGAGAATTCGATAATGTAAGACAACATCAATATTAACATTTTTAACATTTATACCGCGCATTTGCCATCAAAATATGATCAAATGCGCTTACAATTTAAAACATTAAAACTACTGCGCATACGTCAAAATATACATCAGAATTACAGACGTGTAAACAATATAAACTTGTTCAAATAAATTCCCCAAACCATAACTATTAACTTAAATATACAATTATATTACATTACATTACATTAACTTATTTAATGATTTATTCCTGTAAAAGAATTTTGAATTTGATCCGATATTTGACAGGCAACCAATGTAAATCATACAATAATGGAGTTATGTCTTGGCTTGGTCAGTACTATGTGAAATAGCTCACTGGAATATACTGAGAATAATAAAGGACCAAGACGTGATCATTGTGGAACACCCCATTTTAACTTAAAAGTGTCCGATGTGACATTACTAACCAAAATTTTGAACGAACGACCTGACAAGTACATGTAAGAGGAGAACCACGCTAATGCGTTATCAGACACTCAAAGGCAAGAATTTAAGCGCCTTAAAAGTACATCATGATCCTCAGTGTCAAACGCTGCACTTAAATCCAAAAGGACTAATAATGTTACCGGTTGTTTACTCATATTTTAGAGAATATCATCATATATAGCCGTCTCAACAAGTTTAGACATGTATGACAAATTGCTAACCGGCCTGTAACCATTAAAACCAAATCAAGATTTGTTTTCTTCAAAACTGGCAAGATCAAGGCTTCTTTCCACTAATCAGAAAATTCCTAATTGCAAAGCCAAATTAATCATTTTAGTGAGCACAGGTAAAAGAATATGCATGCCTCTCTGCAAGTTTAGGTATGGGATCAAGAGGGCAAGATTTTGATAGATAGCCTTTCTGTAATTAAGCTAACATCATTAATAAGAAAGTTCAGGAAACCTCGTGAAAAGTGGCACTTCAAGTCCGAGATTCTATACCAGAAGGTGGATCTATAGCCATTCCACCAAGCTTCATTCTTATCTTATCAACTTTTTCCCAGAAGAATTTACGATTACCATTTAAATAGGATAGCCTTTCGAGAAATTAGGGTACGGGCTATGTATTTGGACAAAACCCAGAAGGTTAGAACCTTGAAAGACCGTGTATATAAAAATATACAAAACGTTTCACGCACTACATCGAAGTGTTTCAAGATATTAGAGGTTAGTGTATCAAAGCTATTATCAACCCCAGGATGCCAATTCCATGTGAACCTCGGCTGCAAACACAGTTGAAAAAACAGATACCGCTCTAGAGGACATAGAATGGGGCCATTATCTTGACTGTTTCCGGCGAATGAAGGCCTCCGTTTTGCAGAACATAGAAAACAACCTTTTTTTTAACCGACTCAGCCAAAAACGTTATTAACTTTTTATATATTGGGCATAATTAAATTGAAGATAACTGGGGAACACTGCAGTAAACGTCCGTAACACAAAACAAGTGCGGCTGTTTCAAAGTTTGTTAGACCTTACTATCTAAGTTCAAGCAAAATTGCTCTTACATCCCTTTGACTATAATACAGAAAGCTAGCGAACAACGCGGTGATTTATGACTATTAAAGTTAGAAACCTACTGTTTTGAGGACTATGCAAGGCATTGAAAGTGATATTATAACCCAAGTCTATCTTTTTCTGTTAGATTTGCAAGACTTGAGTCAAGGCCTCTTCTCCTTCCGACTCGAGTCCTAACGGGTAAATGACTCGATTCGACTCTAGTCAATGTGGGCAAATGACTCGACTCAGGTCCCTCATTGGAGGACCTAAGTCAAGTGAAAGTTAATAAGATTCAAACCCGGATAAAAGGAACTAATGTCCAGATACACACCAGTACTGACGCTCATTATTATCCGCGCGAACTGGACCATTCCTAGGACCACCTTAGCTCTTTGGGAATACATGCAATTTCGATATTGCCATTTCAGATGCTAAACGGTATAAACCAACGCAATAACTATCCCTCTAAGGCTCCGAGGGTACCCATCTGTAATCATGTGTTAAAGTTACTTTCACATGGTCATATAGTAAATGCCCATTGCTGATTTGAAATCTTGACCTTATGATCATGAGTTCCATCTCTAGCCGCTAAACATCACATCCCCAGAAATCTGGCCATTACTGGCATCCCCTCCATCGTTTTCGACGGGTACTTGTTAGTCTGGCCCCACTAGTGAAAATATCTTACCAAGAACTCCACCGTGGATTTTGCGATATGGGTGTGAGGTTGATCAAGGGGCATCTGAGACTGGGAGGCCGGTAACACTGGAGTGCCAAGCAGGTGAGACTGATATGTGCCACATGTAAAGGAGAAACCTATAGTATGAAATGTATTCCACTGCATTGATCCATCTTTATATAATTCTTCGGGTCAGATGATGGTCAGACTGTCCAGATCTGCGTGAAGCAAACGGCCTTAATTACTGACTGAATTAGGTATACAGACAGCACATGCTCAAATCACGCCCATCTTAGTTCATTTGTGATCAGCAATACGTGCACGCAAGGTTTATCCTACTATCAGAGCGGCAAAGTTGTGCGCCGACTTAGACCACAGCAGCTGAACACGTTCAAAGTGGTGTGACATCAGATGAGTTGTTCTCGATTGACCTTGCTTTTTGAAATACCAAACTGGCTCTTTACTACTTATCAGACATAAAATTAGTCGGATCACTTTACCGCTAGGCGTAATCAGTTCTTGCCATCTACTTTCAATGCAATCGTGCCGTGGCCGGGATCTGACGAGTAAAGTGCCCCGGACAGAACTCTTTCTTAGGTGTGGTAATTGAGACACTCTTGTCGTCATACCAGTTTAAAACTTATATAAACTTACGCTTAGTTTAAAACTGCATATCACAGCATTCTTTTGCGTAATTAGGTCTCAGCGTCAAACGTACGCGGGACCGAAGTCTATACAACTACGAGCCATAATGTCATGAAAAACATTGCTGGTTGGGCATCTTGATTGGTTGGCTTGTTATGTCTCCATTTAGTTATTAGACTGGTTGCTAGGTAACACCAGTTGGGAAATGGATTTTTCATCAACATTAATCTCAGTGTAAAGAGCTAGTGCTTATGGATATCGATGTGTATGGATTGGCTGTAAGAAGGTAACAAAGTTCGAACTATTTTTCGAATTTATGTGAAGCATGGAGCGTTTTCGAAAAGAGTGGATACGGCTTAACCTTCGGTTTTGCTGGTTCCCGTCAGAGCTTGAATATGTAGCTTCGAACACTGTTTCAAAATGGCTGGAAACAGCGAAACCAAAGTCTAAGCCGAATCCACTCGTTTCGAAAACGCTCTCGGATTTCTCCAAAGGAGTGTAGAGACGTGATGGTTTATACAGTGTCGATGGACCAGTAACGCGCGAATTTTGTCGACCCAAATTTCCAAACAAGCATTGGGTCGAACAATTTCGCGCATTGTGATTGGCCAACGCCTTGCAAACTCTTGGTGGCGCACTATTTTGAAACGGCCGTATTAAAGTTTGCTTAGTTTAAATGTATTTCATTTGCTTTGTTTCCAGCCGTAATTCTATCGTCCGCCTTCCTGTCCTTTTCCATTAGATTTTACCTTCTGCCACCAGAATGGAAATTTGGGTGTGAATGGGGAGGCATATCTTGTACTGATTGAAGAAGAAAACTTAACTCGTTTGATGCATTCTGTTTGTTTTGGGGTCCTGGTCCATAATATCACTCGAAGTCATTGAAGCGACAACCCAGGTTGTCCAAGTAAGACACTTTGGAGACAGGAAAGAGATCTCAGCTGAAGATTGTGTAAAAGCAGTTGGAAAAAAATCAGAAAAGTCCTGTAATCCATCTTTTTGTACATTTATACATTTATTTGAGACGCACTTTTACATCTGTTGTTTTCTGAAACCACCGCAACCAATAGTAAACTTTGTAAAGTACTCTCCTGTAGCTATAATTTTTTATTTACTAGTTTCATAATTGTCCTTTACATTAGTTTTTATTTCAACCCAGTCGTGCCAATCAGCGGCCTGTACATCCCCAGCTCCGTGCGGGTCTGTCTCTAACTTTGACACGTGACGGCATCGCCAGTAGTGTGCGCGATCCAATCACAGTAGTGGCCAACGGCAATATAAACACTGGGATATCTAGAATCAGCGCAGCCGTTACCCCAGCTGGTAATACCCTCCAGGGTGGTGCCGGGGTCGTGAGTGCCATCTCCGTAGCCGCTGACAATTGGGCCACCGTCGTCACCCTAGTGTGGGGAAACCAAACCATGGGAAAACCATGATAAACATTTGACCCACAGAGAACCATCAGCTTCAAACCAGGCTGAAACAAGTAATGTGGGAAAGAGATGATGGCAGCCTGCTCAAAGTTGACACACATATACAGTGTGGTCGCTTTGTTGGCCAGTCAATCACTTAGTTATGGCAGGCAGAATTAAGTTTACAATGTCCAGTATCAGAGGAGGAAAGAAAAAGGGTTGCCTTCAGCACATTTTATATTGACTGTGGCGATGACTTTGTTAAGTAAGCTCAAAAACCAGGCAGTGGTTCTTCACAAAGCAAAAACCTCTTCCAAAAGAGAACACGTAACAGTGTACCCTAGAAAAGGCATTGAACTTTATTTGCACAACCTGCCAACCTTCTAGAACCCCTTCCCCTAATTTACGACTATGTATGGCATCACTCGTCCCTCTGCCACACCCTGCACCAGCGGGGAATGGCCTACCTGGCAGGAGTCTTTTCCTTTTGCAGCCGCACAAAACATGTTGTCAGTGATCAATGCAGGTTTATGGGCGTCTCTGCAAGCAGTTCTGGTCTGCACTTTAACGACCACTTCCCTCAGCGTATCTGAGCTTGGCCCTACCACTAAAATACATTGAATTAAAAAAGTATCTCAATTTTGTTAAAATGCAGCCGATCCAAACACATCCATAAACACTCGTTACACCGTGTGAGAATACGTAGGACTGAATACGATCACACCCATTCAGTTTAACTGGCCACCCAAATAACTTGAAGACCACAAAAATGAACCATCCTACAAAACGTCCAACCAACTATTATTGCTGTGTTGTTTGGTTAGTTTAATTTGACTTTTAAACCGCATGTACCCATAGGGTCTTGCGTAAGTTTGGACAGTTATCAATCAATGCCAAAGTTTCAAGCTCGGGTGACGACGGTACTAAACTTGTAGCCATCCGCAGGTTTAACATTAATACCATGTTACCAATCTAATGTTGAGAGCGGTTACAATCAGCCAGTTCGCTATTTCACAAAATCAAGGTCATTCAAGATTAAGGCTTCTGAATTCATGCCAGCTTGAATATGTTAGTACCTAGCAACCACCCAGATGTGCGCGTGCGCACTGATGATCTCAAATGACCCAAGCATGCGTTGTCTGCTTGAACGAACTCACTCAATTTTAGAGGCAAACTTACTTGATGTTGTCCCCCACCCACTCACGAGCAGGTTCTTTCCCTTAACAGGCCGTTTGTTGGCGATCCTAATGGGGGCGATGTTAGGGCTGACGACGTTGGCATGGCTGTCTAGTTGGATTAAAGCGATGTCGTTGTCGAGGGTGCCGCTGTGGAACAAGGGATGGCGAAACCATGTGCCCCTGATTAACTGCAGGCCGGCCGCACCGTGGTTGTACTTATCGTGGTAACCCAAACCTACGAAGACATCTGAGCTCGTCCTGTTTACCAGCGGAGACATAATAAAAAACAAGCGCAAAGTATCTGGTGGCTTTGGTCAGAATATTACAGGCTTGCCTTGCAATATGGTACATGATGCTATTTGTTGCTGAAATAGTTAATATTGCATGGGTTACGCGTCTTGCTCTTAAAACAACAAAATGACTGACCAAAACTGGGCGAAGATTTTTCTGCTTGTGGTAAAACAAACAGACCCCGTGAAGCGTGCCTGTGGGTGATGTGGCAGTTTTGGATAACCAAAATGGCCTCTAAATTGAACTTGTCGTAAATCTGCAAAATTTACAACTTTCCTTTCCTTGCAAAGAGCTTGCTGCTTAGTAATCGGGAAGTGTGAAAAGGTTGAATAACAGCCATGCATCATCCCTTGAAATAGCTTATCAAAGTATTTGCCCAAATTTGTCTATGACATTACCATTTTGCTTGTACACTTTTCAGGGCATTTTCTACTTTCGCGAAAGGTACGTCAAGCATCTTCCTTTAAGCAGGCCTACAGGTATGATGGAGAAGGGCAGTTATGAATTCTCCTTTTTTGCGAAAGTGATCGAATGATCGGATTATGGATTACACCCAAACCAAGGGGGATGACTGATGCGTTATACTAACTTGCAGTGGCCAGCTGAAACGACCCATCGTTGGTGGATAAGGGTACCACCGCAATACTGGTAGCCACCACTGGGGTCGTCATAGAGAGCCACCTGGTAGGGTCGACTGTGCGGTACGGACTCTGACCCGCCGACAATCCGTCTACCGAGAGCTGGCGCTGAAATAAGGTTAAACGGAAGTCATATTTACGAGTGCCCCTTCTTTTAGCTTCTCCTTGTTTCTGTTATTTTGGGGCAGAGAGAAATCATTAATTTTTCAGATGGTTAGGCTTTAAAGCTGTAATTCTTTACGCTTAATCTAACGTTCGAGTATGGAAGTCGTGAGCCAGTGACATCAGCCAATTCCCACAGACGCGTGTAATATTCCTAGCCGTAGCCTGTTAATTCGGACGGGATCCAAGTAAGCCCCAATTATCACCTTTCAGCATGCTTCCATTGACCCATCCATGCTAGCATTTAGGCTTATTCCTATGGACACAATTCTCACTTATAATCACTAGAACCTTATGCCACAGCATCCATGATGCATTCTCCTTACATCGCATTTATAAATGTTAGGCAACAAACAGAAGGTAGCTTTGATAGCATGCCCGCAACAGTATTTTCTTAAAGAGCTTAACTAGCTATGTTGTTCCTAACGCGCAGTGACAATCACTATGAACTTACTCAGTACTGCCAGTAGGCAGGCCAGAAAAATGGAGAACTTCATGGTGAATGTTGCCGTTGAGTCTACCAGTTACTGCATCGACACACAAGCACATAGTACCAAGCAAGGGAATTTCTGTGCTATTTTAATAGCTGGCATGGAGCGCACAATACGTGGCAGTTGACGTAAGTGTTGATAACCAGTTGAGCGCGGATTGGTCGGAGAAAAGACTCCCGGCAGACTTCTTTTATTCCAGTTTCGTTTATCTTTATCGTGAAGGAAACCAAAAGAAGCGCTCGGCGAGAAAACATATCAAAACCACTCTTCATAGATTTGGTACTTTATCTTTGCAGACCATCTCCTTGAAAGAAAATTTTGTCAATTACAGACAGTTCCTGACTGGATGGTGCCGCTGTGGGCCCGGGTGATATTTCTTGTGCAAGATGAGAACTGTGGATTAAAGCAAATAGTTTAATTAAATGTATATGTATTGTCAATAGCAAGTGGTGGATTTAACGAACCGCTAAGGATCCCATTAACACCAATTATTGATCGACTTCATACGCGTCATAATTCACTTCCCTGACTTTGAGATAGCTTGATTGGAATGATTTCAAGGAAACGATGTCATTACAGTACACAAATCGTACAAATGGGACAAAAATGTGGGGGAGTTAATTATATATTCAGTCAAAACAAAATTTAAGGAAGAGGCTTGGATTATAATTAATGCAAGGCGTAAAAGCTTTCACAGAAACCTGCTTTTTTGAATTTCACAACTTTCGTGTTACAAACATCAAAGCCGTTATTAATCGGTAAGATCCAAATTCCATGTGAACCTAGGGCAACAAGAACAGCTGAGGAACAAAGAAATACCACTCGGAAACATAAAACTGAACCTTTATCTCAAGTGTTTAGGGCAAATGAAGGACTTCATTGTTTTGAAGAGCATGAGAAACAACACCTTTTCCCGAACTACTCCAGTTTTAAATGAAATATTTTATTGTAATCATTTCTGAAAAAAATCACAAAAAAACACAAGACACTGTTACCCAATTGGGGGCTATTGCTGTATAAATACAGGATCCAGCATACTTGTAAGCGGCTCTTTCAGCAGACCAAGAAGGCGATCGTATCTTACTATAACACAAACATTTGAACGAGAGCAGATAAACCATTTTGAGTTGCTGCTGTAAGTTTACAATAAGCGAATCAGCTCAAGTCATTTCACAAAACATACGAATCTTTATTATCTTAATTATCCCAATTATCCCACTCAATTATCCCAACCCATACCAACAGATCCGCACTCCTCCCAGCCATAATGCAACCTCTCCTTACCCCACCCCACTAAATCCACGCTCAAATCTTGGACTGTGCCCGAATGGGATTGGATACTTTAATTCTAGAGGGCGGAAGACGTACAAGACAAGCTGAATACAGAGCACGCGTGGTCCCATCTGACCTTATTAAATTCCTTTGCCATCATATTCCATCAAATGTCCATTACATTCCACCAAAGCCCTTCCCCACTCAGCCACACTCCCATCCTTATTCCCAATCTACTCCCCCACACTAAAAAATTCCAACCTCACACTACCGATCTCATTCCGTTCCTCAGATTCCCATTCCATTCCACCAAATCCTATCAGTGATCGCCCTTCCCACCAAATCCTATCCTGTCACAATCCCTATCCACTAATTCCTGCGCTAACCTGCCACACAACAACAGAAGACTAAGATGTGACAAAGTGTCATATACTCTTACACACTGTACACATCACTGTAAATGTTGGTGTAATTTGATCCAAACTTTCACCTTGAGGTTTAATTACATCGTCATGAAAGGGAGGTTACATCATTTTTTTTGCCGTGATGTCACAAGATTGGCTGATTTAATGGAAAAAGAAATTGCAGAATCATCCACTGACATGTTTCATGTTTGAATTAACTGATTTGAGAAAAAACGAGAAGAACACAGCGGCCTTTTCAACGGTCAAATTGAAAATCTTGTCATTTATAGTGCTAAAAAAACCATGGACAGCCGGGTTTTCTGAGTGAGTGGACAGTGCCCAGGTAGGGTCAATCTGCAGACGAACAGGCACAACAGGTGCTCTTGCGCTTTTAAGGAGAACAATTTCCGACGTCCAAGCGTAACTGTAAATTTACCTTGAAAAAAGTAATCGAGCAGGAAAGTTACAGCAGCTGAGTCGTGCCCATGACACAATAAATATTTTCTTTCATCCCCAGAGAAGCATATAAAGATTTTAGTCTTCGATTCATCAACCTGTTCTCTTTCAAACCATTCACTTGGCTGTTAACCCTAATCCAACTCATGGATCACAGTGGTGTATTCAGTATTGGGTGGGTGGTTAGGGAAACAACCCGGTGGATTACTCTGTCACTCGCTCGCTGTTTCTAAAATGCTGACACTTTCAATCCTCGGAATGATTAAAATAAATAAATTAAAAAACAAAACCAATAACAAATCGGCAAAATGTCCGTGGGTAACTTGTCTAATCCCGATACCAAGCTTCGCCCAAAGAACGGATCCTTCAGGGAGGGGGTACGTTACAGGTTGAGTACCTTGTATAGATAATTCCACTGACCATAGGAATGCCATATCATCACTGGTTATTTACGGTGGCCCCCTTTAATGGCGGTCAGGATTGTGACTGCTATTACAGGAAGCCACTATTCCCTGATATTCACTCCCTACAAGGCCCAACACAATACATACTACTATTCAAGGGTCCATTAGGCCCGTCCAGTGAAACGTCACTGGATTCGTCTATGGAGTGAAGGGGATGAGAGTGCCCTGACCTGGCCAGTGCCTGATTTCTTTGAAAGAAACTGTTCCAAAACTCCTTCGGGTCACGAGTCGTGACCCATTCGCGAATACAATATTGCATATCTGACTAGTTTGAGTCCACTAGAATGTAGCTTGGATCTGAGTGGGGAGGAACATAACTGCGATATCAATAATTAGGACCACTTCAGTCTTTTTTATGCTTTGTGTTAGTTTTAATAGTTTATTCAAATCAAAAATTTAATTCAGCATGCACTAAGGCTTGGATCCTGGTTTGTAAGATTCAATCTTGTGAAGTCGTTATCCAAGTATTTAGACACTTTGGAGACCGGAGACTTCAGCTATGTTTTGTTTTGATAAAAGCAGTCGGAAGAGAAATCAAAAGGTCCCGCAGTTCAGCTTTTTTGTATAATTACATTGATTTTGAGCACCCTTTTATATCAGTTGTTTTTCAAAGAAACCGCAAGTCTTGAAAGGTGACAGATAACTTGTAGTTAACTGTGTACAATTCACTTCTTCATTCTATACGTTTTAATGATTTGTTTCAAACTGCATTGGCGAAAGTTTACATTGTATTTTGATGTCTTAAGTAAACTCTTTCCGTTCCATTTGTTTAAGACGGTAGTCAAATGCCGAGAGCTCACGCATCAGAGTTCCCTTAAGATCTCAGTCGTTGCAATCAGCGGCGAGTCCATCAATCGGATCCCTCTCTAACTTGCACACTGGACAGCATTATTAGTAACTGTCTTGATCCAGTCACAGTAGTTGCCGACGGCAATGTAAACGCTGGGATATCTAGAAATAGCGCAGCCGTTACCCCAGCTGGTAATACCCTCCAGGGTGGTGCCGGGGTCGTGGGTGCCATCTCCGTAGCCGCTGACAATTGGGCCACCGTCGTCACCCTAGTGTGGGGAAACCAAACCATGGGAAAACCATGATAAACATTTGACCCACAGAGAACCATCAGCTTCAAACCAGGCTGAAACAAGTAATGTGGGAAAGAGATGATGGCAGCCTGCTCAAAGTTGACACACATATACAGTGTGGTCGATTTGTTGGCCAGTCAATCACTTAGTTGTGGCAGGCAGAATTAAGTTTACAATATCAAGTATCAGAGAAAGAAAGACAAATGGTTGTCATCAACACATTTTATATTGACTAGGGCGACGACTTGGGTAGGTAAGCTTAAAAACACTGAGCTCTAAGACCAGGCAGTGGTTCTTCCTAAAGCTGTGTACTCGATAAAGGTATTGTCCAAAGAGCGGTAGAACAAACTGCCATCATTGTAGAACCCCCACCCCACCCATTGTGGGCATGTGCATGGCATCACTCGTCCCTCTACCACCCCCTCCGCAGACCTCTGCAGAGTAATTGCCTACCTGGCAGGAGTCTTTTCCTTTTGCAGCTGCACAAAACATGTTGTCTGTGACAATTACAGGATCATGGGCCTTTCTGCAGTGGGTCAGGGTCTGAACTTTAACCACCACTTCCCTCAGTGCATCTGAGCTTGACCCTCCCACTAAAATAAATAGAATAAAAAAACTGTATTTCAACTCTTTTAGAATGCAGCCGATCAATACACATCCAGAAACGCCATTCACACACCGTGAAAGCACCCAGGATTGAATACCACATACTCAACTCGAATAACTGACCAACCAAATTACCTCAGTCCCACATAATGTACCATCCAATTAAAATACCCAACCTGCAAAATTCCCGTGTTGTTTGGTTGGTTTATTGGTCAGTTGAATTTGGCTTGTGGACTACAAAGGGTCTTGCCGAGTTTTGACGGTTATGATAACATGCCAAAGTTTCAACTTCGGGTGACGACGTTGTACACATAGCCAGGAGACATCCAAGGATTTCCCATTCACTGCGATCTTATTCAATACGTGTTAAGGGTGAGAGCCAGTTCGTTATTTCAAAAAGGCAAGGTCATTCGAATTAACGGCCCTGAATTCATACCAGCTCGAACGTATTCACTGCGAGTCGCTCATGAGAGCCTGAAATAAGCACGCTCGCAATGAGGATTTCATTTGCTCCAAGAATGCTGTATGCCTGCTGTGCAGAGCTCACTCATTAAAAGCAGCCTTACGTGATATGGTTCCCCATCCGCTCACGAGCAGTTTAGTCTGTGCAGCAGGCTGTTTGTTGGCGATTGCAATGGTTGCGATCTTCGAGCTGCTGAGGTCGGCATTTTTGCCCAGTTTGATCAAGGCGATGTCATTATCAAAGGTGCCACTGTGGAAATTGGGATGGCGAAACCATCTACCCTTGAGTAACTGCTGACCCGCCACGCTGTGGTTGTACTTATCGTGGTATCCCAAACCTACGTAGGTATGTGGTCGCATCCTGTTTACCAACGGAAAGCAATAGGCAAATCGTTAAATGGAACACCTGGAAAACACAGTATCTGGTGGGTTTGGGCAGCCTCTTGGCATTTGCATTGTAACAGGGTCACATGAAACATGGTACATGTACAACGTGCCATTTGTTGCTCATGTAGTTGATTTGCATTGGGTTACACGGCGTGATAAGAAAAATGACACACTGACTGATTCAAAATGGTCGATGAATTTTTTGGGGGGAGGGGCTAAAACAGTAGGCCCCGTGACACATGCATGTCGGATGTTCGCGTGCCAGTTTTTTAATGGTCTAGCTAGGCCTAATTGAAGTTGTCGTGAAATCCACATTTACGATTTCTAGTCTTGCTTTACCTTGAAATAGCCTGCTGTGTAATACTGCCGGACAAATAAGGGTTGATTAACAAACCATGCCTCATTTCATCCCTTGAAATAGGTTATCAAAGTGTTTGCCAGGTTTGTCTGTGACATTTGCCACTTTGCTGGTGCACTTTTCGCGGGCATTTTTACTTTCTCGAAAACGTATCAAGCATCTTCCTATAAAGATGCCTAGGCCTACAGGTCTGACGCAGAAAGGTAGTTATGTGTTCTCCTTTTATGCGAAAGTGATCGAATGATAACGGATTGCACTCGAAATCCAGGGGGGATGACTGGTGTGTGGTACTAACCTGCAGTGGCCAGCTGAAACGACCCATCGTTGGTGGACTAGTGTACCGCCGCAATACTGGTAGCTACCACTGGGGTCAGTGTAGAGAGCCACCTGGTATGGTCGGCTGTGCGGTACGGACTCTGACCCGCCGACAATCCGTCTACCGAGAGCTGGCGCTGAAATAAGATAAAAGGAAGTCATATTTAGAAGTTTCTTTTCTTTTATCTTCTTTGTGTTTTTGTTATTTTGGGAGGGCGAGAAGAATGAAAAGAAACCATTAATTTTTGCAGATGATTACTTTTTAAAGATGTAGCACTTTTACACGTAATCTACATTCAACCATGGTCCAAGTCGCCAGCTAGTGACTGTAGTTAATTTCCATAGACGCAAATAATATTCCTAGCCGTAGTCTGTTAATTTGGACGGGATCCAAGTAAGCCCCAATAGACCGTACTCGCGGCGTCCCAAATTTCAGTCGTATTCCTGAATGTACAGTATCAATTTGATACCCGTAATGAGATGGTACCAGGTGATTTTGGGGGTCGGAATGAAATCGTAGAATATAGTCTGGTTCTTTGAATTTAACGTTTTCAAATAAATACACTACGTTGGGGAGTACGACTGAAATTCGGGACGCCGCGAATACGGTCTATTATCACCTCATAGCATGCTTCCATTGACCCATCCATGCTAACATCAAGGCTTATTCACACATGCACAGTTCTCACTTATAACCACTAGAACCTTTTTCCACAGTATCCATAATAGTTCGCCGTGCATCCCTTTTTTTTAAAGTTGGGCCAGAAAGAAAATATAGCTTTGATAACATATTCGCAGCGGTAGTTTCTTAGCATAACTAGCCATGTTGTTCCTATCGCACGGTATGCCCAATACTTGAACACAGTCTCTATGAACTTACTCAGTACTGCCACGAGGCAAGCCAGACGAATGAAGAACTTCATGGTGAATGTTTTCGTTGATTTAACTAGTCGCTGTCTCGAGACACAAACACAAAGTGCCGAGCTGGAGGATTTCAGTACTTTTTAATAGCTTGGAGCGAGCACACAATACTATTGACGTATAAGTATCGATAATCAGTTAAGCGCAGATAGGTCAGAGAAAAGAATCCCATCAGGTGACATGTATTACAGTTCTTGTTTATCTTTATAAAGTAAAGTAAAGTACAGTAAAGTAAACAACAAAAAGACGAGAAAGCAATAGCAAAACCATTTTTTTGACGGTCTGGTATATATTATATCTTTGCAGACCACTCTCCTTGAAAGAAAATTTCTTTAATGTGGGACAGATCCTGGCCGCATGGTGCCGTTTTGAGATGATATTTTCTGGTGTGAGATGGGAACTCTCGTTACAAGTATAAATGTGTATGTGTTCTCAAAAGCAAGTGGAGGATTTTATAAACTCCTGCTGAGCCCTCTGAGGATTATTTAAACACTATTGCTAACTAATAATAATTGACATAATTGGAAAGAAACTAGGTAATTTCAGTAAGCCAAACGGGTAAATGGAATATAACATTTGCAACGTTCGGGGGATTTGATTATATATTTAAGCGAGACCAAAAGGTAAGAGCTTGAAGTATTTAATAACTTCAACGCGTAAAAAGGCCGTCACACATGTACGTATTTCACAACATTTGTGGTACAAACATCAAAGCCTGTATCACTCGGTAAGATCCAAATTCCATGTGAACATAGACTACAAGCACAGATGAACAAAGAAAACCTCTCCGAAAGATACAAAACTGGGCCATTATCTCGAGTGTTTACGCCAAATGACGGACTTGTTTTGAAGAACATGGGAAACAACACCCTTTTCCCAAGCTAACTCAGGTTTTTAACTGAAATCTTTATTGTAATTCTTATCTGTAAAAAAAATACACGAAAAAACTGTGACCTGCTTGGAAGGTATTACTTTCTTAATCCAGGTTACAACATATTTTTAGCCGCTCTTGCAGCAGTCTAAGAACACAATCGTTTCTTTCTCTCACACAAACACCTAAACTAGAGCAGCCAAGCTGTCTTGGTACGCTGCTCTACGTTTATATATGAAAATCAAGTCATTTGACCAACATGCAAAACTTTGCATTTTCTCTGTCTTGTTTCCTCTTGTCTTCAGTGACATATTAAAGGAACCTATTTTTTGTGACGAAATTTCCACCAGTTTCTGTCCTCCCACTATCCCAAGTTTATGGCAATCTGAAACGTTTCCAGTATCTAAACTTTTGTTTCAATAAGAGGTAAATTGGCCGACGCAAATGCAAACACAGAAGTGATACTGCACAATCTTTGAGCTCGATTTTCAAGATGAATTGAGACACACCATGGGAGTTGGGGTTATAACTTGAAGGATTGCGCTTTTTCTCTATTTCAGTCAACCACCATCACTGTCCAAACTTACCTACCCTAACCAACCCCCACCCCACTTTGAAATCCCAACCTTCCCTACCTAATTCTCACCCATACTAACAAATCCCTAACCACCCTAATGAATCTCCACCCGCCCATCAAAACTCCACCCCACACTAACAAATTTCTACCTTATTCTATCTATTTCCCGCTCCATTCCACCAAATCGCCATTCCCACTCAATCATCCCAAAACATACCAACAAATCCCCACTCCACCCAGCCTCAACCCAGTCCAGCACCCATTCCAGCTCAACCCCACCAAATGCAGCCCTGTTGGGCTGGACACGAATGACATTGATACTTTAATTTTAGAGGCCAGAAGAACTAATAGAAAGTCTGCCAATAGTAGTGTGTTCATGTACATGTTCATGTATAAACAATCAAAAATCTAATGCACTCACCCCCAAAAGCCCCACCGTCCCACTGACAAATTCCCATCTGACCTTATATGATTTCATATCTATTATATTCAACTAAACGTCCATTACATCCCACCAAATCCCATCCCTGACCATCCCACCAAATTATCTCCTGCCCAGCCACACCCCATCCATTACTTCCTACGCTAACCCACCCAACCCCACAACACCAGATCCCTACCCAAGGGTTTGGCTGTGCCCGGATAGTAATGGTTTAATACTTGTTTTATTCAATTTATAGTGCCAAAAATCCAGTCCGGCTGAAACCACCCATCGTTTGTGGACAAGGGCACCACCGCAAGCCACGGACCCGCGGCCCCACGGGCTGATCAGAGGGTCGGCTGTTTGGTACGCACTCTTCTGCACCGGAAATGGCGAATGCTGGCACTGAAATATGATTTAAAAGTAGGCAAAACTGCAATCTGCCTTTTCTTTTGAGGGCGTTCTTATGTTTTGTTGTTTGTTTAGGCGGCAAGGCTGAAGAAAAATTATTATTTTTGTTTATACTTTCAGGAGCAGAACACGTAATCTAACGTTCAGCTATGGAAGCATCCATCCAGTGACTGTAGCCGTTTACCATTGACACACGTAATACTCTTAGCTGTAGCCAGTTAATCCGAACAGGATCAAAGTAAGCCTCAATTTTTGCATGCTTCCATTTTCAGCATGTTTCGATTGACTCATCTACGCTCAATGTGGTACACAATCCATGATTATACAGTTTTCATTTCTATCCACTTGAACTTAATGCAAGTGTCAGTAATATTTCTCCATATGCATATGATTACATCAGCTTTATAAAATTAGGCTAGACAAAGAAAGTAGAGATTAAAACATATCTATCACTGAATTTTCTAAGCATAACCGGCCAAACGGTTCCTATGGCATGGTTTGTATCTGCACCAACTTACTCAGTACTGCCAGCAGGCAAGCCAAAGGAATGAAGAACTTCATGGTGAATGTTGCCGTTGAGCCTACAAGTCACTGCTTCGAGACACAAACGCAAAGTGCCCACACTGCAAAAACTCTAATGTTAAAAATAACACCGATGATGTAGAATTTTATTATTCACTGGTTTTATTTTGGGCAAGGACCAGGAAAAGCACTGAGAGAATTTTACTCCAGTTGAGGTGATATTTTTGATGCAAGATAGGAACTTTAGTAAAGAAACTAATCAAATAAGCAAGTGGTGAATTTCGTGAACACAGATAGGGCTCTTTGAGGGTCCCATCAACACAAAATTAAGGATCGACTTAATACCCGTCATTATTCACAATCCTGCCTTTAATATAAATTGGAAGGAAACAAAACGGGCAAATGGGATATAACATTTGGAGCGTTTGGGGACATGGGTTATGAATTTAGAAAAAACCAAAATGTAAGTGCCATAAATTTATGGCGTTTAAAATCTTTCACATTGAACCACTTTTGTGTGTTTTGCAACATTTGTGGTACAAGCATCAAAGTCTTTATCACTCGGTTAGATCCAAATTCCATGTGAACCTAGGCAGCAAGCACAGGTGAAAAAAGAAATACCATTCGAGAAAATATAAAACTGCGTCATTATCTCGAGTGTTTACGCAAAGTGAAGGACTTGTTTTGAAGAGCATGGGAAACAACATCTTTTTAGGAGCTAGCCCAGCATTTTAACTGAAATCTTTAATTTTAATTCTTATCTTAAAACACACACAAAACACTGTGACCCACTTAGAACTTATTACCGTATTCATCTAGGTTGCAACATATTTGTCAGCGGCTTTTCCAGAAGACCAAGAACACAATCGTATCTTAATCTAACACAAACATCTGAGTAGTAACAATACACAATCCCTGAGCTCGATTTTCAAGACCAACTGACACACACACATACACCATGCGGAGTTGGGACTGCAAATTCCGCATTTTTCTATATTTCAGTCAACCACCATCACTGTCCAAACTTACCCACCCTAACAACTCCAAACCCACCCTACCAAATCCCCACCCAGACTTTCAAATCCGAACCCACTCTCACCAATTCTCACCCAGCCCCCAACCACCCTATTAGATCTCCACCCGCCCATCAAATCTCCAACCAACACTTACAAATTCCTACCTTATTCTATCTTTTTTTTATTCCATTCCACCAAACCTCCATTCAACTACCCAAAAACATACCTACAAATCCCAAGTACGCCCAGTTTCAACCAATTCCAACGCCCAAATTTACGCCAAAATGTTAGGCTGGACCCTAATTGGAATAGATACTTTAATTTAAAAGGGCACAAGACCCACAAAAAAGGTCTTGTATTAAAGAACACGTATACAGTATGTTCATGTAAATACCATCAAATTTTTTTTAACAACTCATCCCAAAAATCCCAGCCCAAAACAAATTTCCATCTGACCTTATCTGATTTCATTTCTATTACATTCCACAAAATGTCCGTCACATCCAACTAAATCCCATCCACGAACCATTCCACCAAATCCTATCTAGCCCAGCTCTACCCCATGCACCACTTCCTACGCTAATCCACCCCACCCCGCAACAACAGATCCCTACCCAACGGTTGGGCTAGGTCAGGCTAGAAATAGTTTGCTCGTTCAAGAAGAGAATACTCACATGTAAGTATTGGTGACTAAAAAGCAGGGGTCTTTGGTTATCCCAATTTCGGAATTCAAAACATCCGGCCACCACTCTAAAAAGTGGGTTTATATGGAATGACCATCTGTTAACGCTACCGAACGAAAATTGAATCAGCCCGACTTTAGGGGTTCACTAATTCAACTCAACCATGTTTGCAGCCCAAGTGCAGGCAACCGAAGCCCCTCACGCTTCTCAAACAAAAAACAATGTGTTTGGGGTTCATTCAGGTTTCAATTGATTTTCAATTTTTAGTAGTGTAACCAATGAAATTTTAAATTAGCCACCAAAAGCAAACTCACCCCCTCAAAAATGAACGTTCTCAAGTTAAGTCTGTTAGCAGCCATTTCTCAAGTGACATCCATCAAGCTCTTGGGACAATTTTGCAATTTTTCTATACTTTGCCCTGGGATGGCAGCCCTTGAATCTAGGGAGCTCATTCTGAGCCCTTCTAACACAATTCCACAATTTCTTAGGCCACACAATCTCCCCTTTTAAAACAAACTGTAGAGGTGCTTTTTGAGCGCCTCGTCCTGGCGGAGAATTTCCCTTGAAATTGACAGTGCACCGTTTAGCGCATTCTACCTTACGCTTCAGTGGCTACTTAATGCACTATGCAC
This sequence comes from Acanthaster planci, assembly GCF_001949145.1. Next base: position 1,803,116 of record NW_019091404.1, on the reverse strand, counting down.
ATACCAGTGACAATATACACATACACTGTCAGCAGAGGTATTAATAGGCAGACACGCCATAGACGCACACGCATTACTCCTCCATTCCAGTCCCTCACCGAGTTAAAAGTAAAAATTTACCTCGAAGTAAAATGCCTTTTCAACAATGTTGTACTCTGCATTCGTGGCGAAAAAAGCTTCACTGAGCGGTAAAGTTAAACAGCACTCTAATGGGCACGATAAGTATTCTCATTCATTCCCCCAAAAGCATTTGAAGCTCGTTCTCTACTCAAAAGCAGTCAGTTGGCTGTTCACCCAATCCAACTCATGGATCCCAGTGGTGTATTCAGTATTGGGTTGGTGTTTAGCAAATCAACTCTGTAGAAGAACACCCTGTCACTCGCTAACCGTTTCAAAAATGCTGGCGCTTTCAATTTCGTAAAAATCGTTTCCTTTACAAATGAAAACCAAATGGCAAAGCTTCTCTGGGAGTAACTCGTCTTCCCAGGTACGGTACTTCGCCTTCAGGCTCGTGGGACTGATCTCCTTGGAAGGGATCTCTTACAAGACATTCTGAGATGTCTCCTGGAAAAAATTAGAGCATCTGAGGGTCTTGAATTCGCTTCGAGAACAAGCACCCCCTCACTGGTTGACAAGAGCCATATAGTAGGGAGTGTTCAGTTTCTGGTAAATTGCGCCCTCTGGTGGTCAAGCTTGGGGCTCATATAGTAACGGTGAAGAGCTTACCAGAGCCTCGAAAGGCTACACCAATATTGCCTCTGATTTTCCCCAGGGCATGAAATTGCGTATCTGAATAGTGTCTGTCCATGTCTGCGATGATGATGAGAATTTGGGACTCTGTGAGAAAGGATAGTCTTGTAATGACTGCGGTATCAATTAATGAAGACAATTTCAGTATTTTAATGTACTGTCTGATCGTTAAATTTATTCAAATCAAATCTTTAACTTAAAATTCAATTAAAGGCTGGGTTCTGGTCCGTAAGATTCAATTATGTGAAGTCATGCTAGCAACAGCTCAAGTAAGATACTTTGAAGGCAGGAGAGAGACCTCAGCTGAAGTTTTTGCGTATAATAATCGGAAGAAAAATCAGAGAAGTCCTGTAATTCAGCTTTTAATTGTTTATATAAATTTGAGACGCCCCTTTCCCAAACTCGAAGTAGACAAAGAGGAAAACAGCTGGCTTTTAATTGTGTAAGGTTTGCTTGTTTAATGCATGTTTCATTCGCTAGATTACAAAATGCCTCGGCGAGTACGATAATTCATTTTGATATTTTGCTTAATCTCAGTTCAGTTAGATAAAATTGGTTGTCGAATGCTGAGAGGTCGTGTATCCAATACCTCTTCCATTCAGTGCCGTGTCCATCCCTAGGCCACCGGCGGATTCCTTTCTAACACTGGACGTCACCTCCGGAAGTCTGAGACAGCCAGTCACAGTAGTTGGCGATGATGGTGTAGACACCGGGGTGGTTTTGAATACTGCAGCTCCAACCCCAGCTGGCAACGCCCTCCAGGGTGGTGCCGGGGTTGTGGGTGCCATCACCGTAGCCGCTGACAATAGGGTCACCGGTGTCAGACTAGCATGCGGGAAAGGGGGAAATCAAACCGTTTATAAAGCTATGTTCAAAGCCTTACCAACAATAATCCAAGCGTCAAAGACCAAGATTTTTAAGGAAAAGATGGCGGCCCCCTGCCAAAATTTGACGGACACATAGTTGAGTCCAAAATTGAGAATGTCAACCAGAAGTCTTGCCTGACATAAGTAGATCTACACTGACATGTATCAGCAATGGGAGGAAATACATAGGGCTGCCTTCGTCAGATTTTATATCATAAATTTTGAGTAAGATAACGGATATAACAAGCTCTTCAGGGAGAGATTGCACCACGGTACACCCCAAAACAGGGCGTAACATTCTTAGACCCGCCTCCCTGCTCCTCAGTGCAAGGCCTGCGGCTACCATAAATGTAGGCCGTGATATCACTGTACCGTCCCTTGTATTAACGGAAAAATAATGACTTACGTACATAGCAGATATTTTTGTCAGGATTGTAGGCGCAAAACATGTTGTCTGTGAGAGGTGAGGATCCATGGGCCTTTCTGCAGTCATCCATAAACTGTACTTTAACATCTGCTTCCCTCAGAGTACCTGGCGCTCCTACATTATCTAAATGATTAAATGAAATAAGCATTCAAACTTTATTACAAGCAAGCTGATCCATGCACATCCATACAAATCCATGGATTGGAATCCCCTACCCAGCCAAAGTAACCAATCAGCCAAACTAGTACAGAACCAATCAGCGAGCCACTATTAAAGATGACCCGCAACCAGCCACATTGCCATCGCCTTTGATTGGTTGGTTGGTTCAGATTGACTTCTGGACTAATGACAGTAATGTTTTATTGACCGGAAGTCTTAAAGAAGTCTGATTCACAAATTTGAGAGAGGTAACACTAAATGGTTGGCGGGGAAAAAGTCTAACCACCGGGAATGAAGCTGCAAAAATTTATTGAAATTAAATGGAACGAACCAAGGGTATAACGTCAGTGAGAGTATTTTGGAATAGAAGGTTCTGTCATCAGCAACGTATCTGACATCACAGTGTTCGATCTTGTTCAATTCGCGTAGGCAGAGGTTGAAAGATCAACTTCCTGCATGCGTATTAATTTTTCGCTTCATTTGAAGCCTGCGTTTCACAATACCAAACTCGCTCATTAAAGGTAGACTTACAATCGAGTGCTCCCCAACCGCTCACGAGCAGATTCGTCCCCGGAGAAGGCCGTGAGTTACTGATGCTAATGGTTGCAATTTTGGGGCTGCTGAGGTCGGCATCCTCACCGAGTCTGATCAAGGCAATGTCGTTATCGTTGGTGTAGCTGTTGTATTTTGGATGGGGATACCAATCACTCCAGATGTACTGCTGACCGGGCAAACCATGGTATGACGTATGGTGGTATCCCAAACCTATGATGATAACGTTACCTAACCTTGTTTACCAACGAAAAGCAACAGGGAAATTGTAAGATAGAAACCGGGAGAACAAAATATCAGATGGGTTTGGGGCAGCTGCTTGACGTTTTCTTTGCGACGGAACCATTTAGATCAGCGACATGAAGTTGATACATATGGTTCCATTTTGTCGCTCAAACAGTGGGTTTTATGTAGGGTTTCACAATTTGATCGGAAAATGTCTCATTTGGTGATGCTTTTATGAAAAAAAATGTAAGCCCTATTATATGGCAATTCAGCTAGGTGCTTGTAAAGGATGGTGGACCCAAAAATTTATCTCAACGTTGAACCAGTCGCAAAAATCCCTACGGCTGGCTTTGCCGTACAATGGCCTAACGAGCACTCAGGCAGGTGGATGCAGAGGATTAACTAACCATGTCCTAATCCCTGAAAGAGCTTATCGAAGTACATGTAATACGTTTCTGTCGTAGTCACAAATACCATTTTGCTGGTACAATGTTTGAACGGCATCTCTTCCTTCGCGAAGACATATCAAACGTCTTGCTACAGAAAGGCCGACGGAAATTCGACCGAATGATTTAACATGAGATATCTAGACATGAGCCTGGGGATAAACGGACTAAAGCGTCATACTTACGCGCATTTAGCGGCTGAAACGACCCATCGTTTGTGGACAAGGGCACCACCGCAAGCCACGGACCCGCGGCCCCACGGGCTGATCAGAGCCGCCTGATAGGGTCGGCTGTTTGGCACGGACTCTTCCCCACCGTATATGGCATAAGCTGGCACTGAAATATGATTTAAAATTAGGCAAAACTGCGATAAACTTTTTTTTGAGAATTTGTTTTGGTTTTCTTGTGCTTGATTTGGTGGGAATGCTAGAGAAACATTTATTAATTTTTTTATGGTTACCTTCTGTAGCTGAAATACTCGTAAGACGTAAGCTAACGTTTGGCTATGGAAGCCACTATCTATTGACTTTAGCCATTTACCATAGACACCTTTAATATTAGCTGTAGCCAGTTAATCCGAACATGATCAAAGTAAGTCTCAATTTTTGTATGCTTCCATTTTCAGCGTGTTTTGATTGACTCATCCACGCTCAATGTGCGGGTACACAATTCATGTTTATACAGTTTTCATTTGTATCCACTTGAACTTAATGCAAGTATCGGTAGTATTTCTCCATATGCATATGATTACATCAGCTTTATGAAATTAGGCTAGACAGAGAAGGTAGAGATTAAAACATATATCTACCACCGAAGCAATACCGGCCAAACAGTTCCTATGGAATGGTTTGTATCTGCACCAACTTACTCAGTACTGCCAGCAGGCAAGCCAGAGGGATGAAGAACTTCATGGTGAATGTTGCCGTTGATAGTGCTTGTCTCTGCTGCGAGACAGAGCTGGGCCTTTTGGGGTTCTTATAGCGTACATGGCAGTACGCACAATACGTGGCAGTTGACGTAAGTGTCGATAACCAGTCGAGTGGGGATTGGTCTGAAAAAAGACAACTTTAATTCCAGCTCTTGTTTAGCTTTATGGTGAGGGAAGCAAGAAAACGAACTCAACAATAAGATGTTATCGAAACAAACCGCTTTTTGTCAACTTTGCACACAATCTCCGTGAAAAAAAGTTCGCTGATATGGGACAGATCCTGGCTGCATTGTGCCGCTTTAAGGTGATATTTCTGATGCAAGACAGGAACTCAAGTTAAAGCAAATATTTTAATCAAATGTTAATGTATTCTAAATAGCAAGTGGTAAATTTCGTGAACACACGTAGGGCTCTTTGAGGGTCCCATCAACACAAAATTAAGGATCGACCTGACACTCGTCATAATCCACAATCCTGACGTTCAAGTAGCTTAATTGGAACGATTCAAAGGAAAAACGGGGCTAGCTGGACATAACATTTGGAACATTTAGGGACATGGGTTATGTATTTAGATATAATCAAAACGTAAGTGCCAGAAATATATCATAAATTCATGGTGTTAAAAACTTTCACAAAGACCTACTTCTGTGTATTTTGCAACATTTCCGGTAAAAACATCAAAGCCTTATCAATCGGTAAGATCCAAACTCCATGTGAACTTAAGGGAGCGAGCACAGGTGAACAAAAAATTACCACTACAGAAAATAAAAAACTGAGCCATTATCTCAAGTGTTTACGGCAAATGAATGACTTGTTTTCTAGAGCATGGGAAACAACACTTTTTCCCCAGCTAACTCAGCTTTTTAATTTAATTGTTAGTCTTATCTGAAAAAAAACCACAAAACACTGTGAACCATTTAGAAGTTGTTACCGTATTAATCCAGAATACAACGTGTTTGTAAGGGACTCTTACAGAAGACCAAAAACACATTGTATCTTTTTCTTTCATAAACATCTGAACTAGAACAGCCAAGCTGCCTTGGATTGATTCTCTACCTTTATAAGTGCGAAACAAGTCATTTGACCAAACTTGCGAATCTTTAATTTTTCTCTGTCTCCATAGTGACGCTGTATAGGGACCCATTCTTGATTAAATTGTGACGTTTCTTTTCCCCCTACCCTCCAAATCTTTAAGGCAATTATCAATCGTTTTGAATTTCTAAATATTTATACCAATCCAAGATACATGCGGAACATGCAAATGCAAACATAGTATAGCGACAATGCGTAATCCTTGAGCTCTAATTTCAAGACAAATTGGCACATACCCTGAGTAGCTGTGTTTAAGGGATTGCACGACATTTCTTTATATTTCAGTCAATCCCTATCACTGTCCAAACTCAACCGCCCAAACAAATCCCCACCCATCCAACGGCTCTCCACCCCACTGACATATTCCTATCTCATTCTACCTATTTCCATTCCATTCCACCAAATCCCCATTTCATTCCACCAAATCCTACTCTTCCCAACGAATACCAACAACTCCCCATCCCTCCCAGCCACAATACCTCTGCTCACCCCACCCCACTAAATCCACACCCCAAAACTGGCTTGGTCCGAATGAGATTGGATATACTTTCATGGGCTTAAATCTTCATGGGTTAGCGGTATATATCACTCGCCCTAAAGTTTGACGTGGAGGTGATGGACTGTTGAATCATACCGGCAGCGCATTATTGATAAGCCAAAAAAATCAAAGCAAAATGTGAAGAATTTTTCAGCTTTCCAACGACTAAAATGTTTGCAATATCACTAAAGAAGGAAAACAAATCTTAAAAGCGTACTTGCCTTTTTAGTGTAAGATTCTGCATGAAGTTGATACACATTTTCTGATGTACGTCTTTATTATGAACATCGCCTCCCCTATATATTGCATATGGTGTGCCCCCCTACTTTCAAATTCCATAGTCAGACAAGTAGTTCCCCCAACCTCTCTGTATCCCCCCCCCAAATTTCCAGCACAGATTTACTCCACTGATGATACTTTAATTTTAATAAACAGGATACCTACAAGAAAGTCTGCCTACAGAACATGTACAATATATACGAGAGCTGAATGAGCTGCAACTCTTATACATCTGTGGCCAACTCAATTGCAAAAAATGACATGCATAAAAACCGAACATAAGTCGAACTTACTCAACCAAGTCATTACTTTTTAAAATTACCCCTTTGCTCCGAGTTAAAAATCTGAAACGCCGTCGTGCCGCCCAGAAACTTTATAATTTTAACTGACTGAAATATCAATGATGAATCGGGACAACTTCAGTCTTTAGTCTGTTTTTTTGCTTTCTGCTTGTTTTATTCATTAGAATCAAAACTAAAGCAACAATAAAGGTTTGTCTAATTGAGGCAATTTGAAGATCGTCAACTTGAAAAAATTAAGGTCCTCTAATGAAGCTTTTTGGAATTGTTTCATTAGTTTGAAGCACCGTTTAATATCGGTTGTTTTTTAAGAAACCAGACGTATGCAAAAGTAGGCAAACAGTGAGGTATTAAGTTAAGCGTGTAAAGTATACTTCTTTAGTGTACGTTTTATGTATTTGTTTCATAATTGCCTTGACGATAGCTCATTTCCATGTCTTATTTCAACTCTGACAATTTTATTTGCTAACGACGGTAGTCGATTGCCGAGAGAACCCAAACCAGTGTTTCCCTTAAATCTCAGTCTTATCAATCGGGGGCATGCATAAAACCTCGGCTGCTGGCGGGTCCCTAACTAGAACACTTGACGGCATCGCCAGAAGTCTCTGCGATCCAGTCACAGTAGTTGCCGACGGTAGTGAAAACACCCGGATATTTAGCATGAGCGCAGCCGTAACCCCAGCTGACAATGCCCTCCAGAGTGGTGCCGGGGTCGTGGGTGCCATCTCCGTAGCCGCTGACAATTGGGCCACCTTCGTCACCCTAGTGTGAGAAAAGGGGAAACCAAGCCGTCGGAAACCGTGATTAAAGTTCAGTCAACAGTGACCCATCAGCCTGATCAATGAAGCAAGTTTGTGACAGCGTACCACTCAAACACGACTAGAATGAAGTCTACAATATCGAGTATCAGCTTGGAAAGGAGAGACAAAAGGTTGCCTATTTTATATTGACATTTTATATTGACAGTGAGGACGGTTTGAAAAATTTTAAGGAAACAAGGAACATCTCTAACTCGGCAACATTCCTCTAAAAATCAACACGTCTGAACGAGAAAATGTAAAGCTACATCTGAGAAAAGGGATTGTCCACAGGGGGTTAGCCCGAGCTCTCAACATTTTAGAATCCCCAACGAACCAATTTAGGCCTTTGCATGGCATCACTCGTCCCTCTGCCACCCTCTGCACCAGCGGAAAAATGACTTACCTGGCAGAAGTCTTTTCCAGACGCAGCTGCGCAAAACATGTTGTCTGTAATCGATGGGGATCCGTACGCCTTTCTGCAAGCCAGCATGGAGGTTGCGTTAACCATCACTTCCATCAGAACTCTTGAACTTGACCCTCCACCTCGGTAAATCGAATGAAAGAAATACCTCAACTTTGTTACAGTGCAATCAATCAATGCACATCCATAAGCACTCTTTACAAAGAGTGAGAATATTATGGATTGACAATCACCTACCAAACTTGTATCACTGACCAGCCAAATAACTTCAGAACCAACGAAACGAGCCAAACAATCAAAATGCCCAACCAGCCGTATTGCCGTGCTGTTTGGTTCAGTGGCGTAAATTTGTGCCGAAAATTGGGGATGGGGAAATCAGGAATGTTTGTGAGGGACTTGCCCAGCCACGGGAATTTGAAAAGCGGGAGTTGTGCTGACGCCATATGAAAATAGATGGGGGTGATGTTCATGGTACAGAATACTGGGGGGATTTCTTTTCTTATCCATGCCATAAATTCAATGTATTGAAATTGAATGGTACAAACCAAAGAGACACCCACAGCTTTCGCCATGTTGCAATCTTATCAAATGAAGTTTATGGGGGATTAATGGTAGTGATCCAGTCCAGTACTTCAAAGAGTCAAAAGCGCTTGAGAATGCGGCTGACGTCACGCCAGCTCGAACGTGCTCATTGCGTCGGAGTCAGCCAGGGTTAATTCGAGTGACGACTAGGTGGCTATAGTTCGACTATTCCGCCTGAACGATGGTATGGTGTTATAAAGCTGACAGGCAAACGTCGCATGTGTGAGTTTGAATGTCATATTTGTGAGTGGTCAGGGCCAATTTCATGGATCATTAGCATGATTTTTTCCCTTGCTAAAAACAGGATCACCAATAAAAATGTTCAAATGCTTGTGACTGGTGTTCAACTGATGTTCGTTTATCATTTTTCCCTGAGCAAGACAAACTATGCTAAGCAAAGTTCTGTGTTTAGCAGCTTCATGAAATTGGCCCTGACCACTCACAAACACGACGTTTGAACTCACAAACATGACGTTCGAACTCACACACTCGACGTTTGCCTGTCCGCTTAAGAACTCCATGCGATAGATGGTTCGGACTATGAAGTCGACCATTTGGGACCAGGCCGCGGGGCATGTCGCACCGCTGGTTATCAACAACCCATTTTATTTTACCGTTATGGAGAGAACCATTCACATGAAAATAATTGTATAAGATTTCAGTGACCATGTAAACTGTAAGAATCGCAGCCAAAGTGCCATGTAAGTAACGATGAGATTTTTAAAAGTTGGTCAACTAGGGTCATAGAGTATTAACGCGCCTGTGCATTGTTGGAAGCATTGACCACTGGTCAAACTATAGATCACGCCCGAATGTGAACTACAAAGGAAATCACTTTACGGTTTATGGCTGCCCCAATAGGGTAAACCTTGCACGTGCTTATCTGATGATCTCGAATGACCCAAGCATGCGCTGTAACTCGCTGATTATTAAAAGCAAACTTACTTGATGTTGTTCCCCATCCACTCACGAGCAGGTTCGTTCCTTTAGCAGGTCGTTTGTTGGTAATGTCAATGGCTTCGATCTTACCGTTGCCAATGTCGGCGTCTTTGCTCAGTTCGATCAAGGAGATGTCGTTATCAAGAGTGCCGCCACTGTAGCCACGATGACGATGCCATTTACCCTTGATTATCTGCTGGCCAGCTGCACTGTGGTTGTACTTATCGTGGAGGCCCAAACCTACGAAGACATATCTGCCCGACCTGTTTACCAGCGGAAAGCAATAGGCAAATGGTAAAAACAATATAAAGTGGTTTTTGGACAGCCTCTTGACGTCTGCCTTGTATTACAGGGCCAGTTCAAACATGGTACATCATGCCATTATGTCACTCAAATATTGCATTCTGCAGGATACACACCTTGCTCATCGAATGACGCACTAATGGATTGAAGTTGGGTGATGATTGTTTACGCTCAAAAACACAGGCCCCCTGAAACATGCCAGTCGGACGTGCGCGTGGCAGTTTTGGCACCAAAATGGTCTCTGAAGTGACCTTGTAGCAAACGCAAAATTTACAACTTACTTTACCTTGCTCCACCTTACAATTGTCTGTCGTGTAATTCAGGTAGATGTAAAGGCGTTCATTAACAAACCATGCCTCATCCCTAGAATAGCTTAATCATGACATATTCCATTCTCCTGGTGCACTTTTCGTGGACGTATTTACTTTCGCAAAAACGGATCAAGCATCTTCCTATAAAGACGACTATAGGTGTGACGCAGAAGGGTATTTAAGTGTTCTCTTTTTGCGAAAGTGATCGAATGACGACAGATTGCACTCGAAATCCAGGGGGGTTGACTGGTGTGTGGTACTAACTTGCAGTGGCCGGCTGATACGACCCATCGTTTGTGGACAAGGGTACCACCGCAAAACTGCCAGCTGGCACTTCTGGAACCATAGAGGGCCACCTGGTAGGGTCGGCTGTTTGGTGTGGACTCGTGCCCGCCGATTATTACTCGGCTAAGAGTCGGTGCTGAAATGAGTTCAGACAGAAGTCATCATACTACGCATGTTCAAGTGTTTGTTCTAAGTTCTTCATATGTTTTGCTGTGTTTTTTTGGGGGGTGTAATATGAATCATTGTTTTAATTCCTAATCGTTACTTTACCAAGGCTGCACATTCTTCACACGTAATCTGACTTTCGCCAGCCAATGGAGCAGCCACTTACCACAGATGCCTGTAATACTCCTAGCCTTAGCCAGTTAATTGAGAAAGGGCCCAAAATAAGCCTCAAGTTTTACCTTTTAGCATACTTCGATCTATTGACTTATCAACGCCCCACAAAATGTATAGCCCTATATAAAGGTTTCACTTACAACAACCAGCACGTAATGCAACTATCAGTAATATGCATTCAGCTAAGAACGGCTTCATGAAACCAGGTTACTGAAGTGATAGCCATAATAGTATAGCTGCAACGGTGTTTTCGAAGTATGCCTATAGGTTCTAACTAGGCCTAAAACTAGCCTCGTGGTTCTTATTGCGGGGGTTTCGCTATACATGAAGACAATCTGCATCAACTTACTCATTACTGCCAGCAAGCTAGCCAGAGGCATGAAGAACTTCATGGTGAATGTTGCCATTGATACTACTAGTCGCTGCGAACCCGAAGTACCGAGCTAGGTGATTTATGCGCTTTTTTAACATAGCTGGCGCCGAGCGCACAATGCGCGGTAGTTGACGTGAGCTTCGATAACCAGTCGAGCGCAGGTTGCTCAGAACTGGTAGACTGGTTTTTTCCAGATCCTGATCTTTATCAAGAACAAGCAAAAGAACTCGACGACAAAAAATACATGGAAACTAGTTTCGTCTAATGCTTTATTTTGCAGACTACCCACTGAAAGGATATTTTGTGAATATGGGATAAATCCTGGCTGCACTGTGCAGCCTGGAGGTGATATTATTGAATGTATGTGTATTCTGAACAGCAAGTGGGGGATTTCAGGAACGCATGCAGGGCCCGCCGAGGATCCCATAAACACATATCACTGATCGACTTAACTGATACCCGTCATAATCTATAAAATGGCTTGAATAGAATGATTTTGAGGGAAACTGTAATTTCAGGAAGCCAAACAGGCAAATATGACGTTGTTGACATTTGGGAAATTAGGTTATGTATTAGGCGAAACCAAAAGGGAACAGCCTTAAAAGACCATAATAATAATGAGTAATAATATTAATAATTAATTCAAGGTATAGAAAACCTTCACACAAACCTACTTTTACTCGTTTTACAAAATTCCCGAGAACATCAAAGCTTTTATCACTCTGTAAGATCCAAATTCCATGTGAACCTCGGCAGCAAGCACAAATGAGCAAGGAAATAGCATATAAAAGTGAGCCATTATCTCGAGTGACGGACTTGTTTTGAAGAGCATGGGAAACAACACATTTTCCCCGAGCTAACTCAGCGTTTTAACTTAAATCGTAATTATATTCTTATCTGAAAAAGTCCAAATAACAATACAAAACACCGCGGCTCTTATCGCAGACTGAGAACGTCACAATCGTATCTGTCTCTAACACAAGCATCTTAACTAAAACAGCTAATCTGTCTTGGTGCATATTCGAATCAAGTCATTTTAGCATTCGAATCTTCGTATTTTTTATGCCTCAAGTGACACATTATAGGGGCCTATTTTAAGATCAAATTGCGACCAGCTTGTTTCCTCCTTCTCTTTAATACTTTAAGGCAATGTGAAACGTATCGAATAATTTAAACACCTGTTCCAATCCGAGATAAATGTGGAACATGCAAATGCAAACACAATAAAGAGAACTTGCAATCCTTCAAGAGGAACTGATACACACCACGTGGATTTGGGGTTGAAACTTAAAGATTGGGCATTTTCTGTATTTCAGACGACCACTATCACTGTCCAAACTCAACTTACCTAACAAATCCCAACCCACCTTAACAAATATCACTCACACTGAAACAATCACCAGCCAACCTCACAAATCCGAACTCATCCGAAAAAAAATCGCCATACTACTGTGGTTACGTAAGCGCCCTGATGGAGCGAGAGCTAATTAATTATGCAGCCCGTAGGACACATTCTACCTTGCGCGGACAGAGCCTCAACAT
>NW_019091404.1:1682014-1760176 GCF_001949145.1 Acanthaster planci | reverse complement strand
TACCCCGGCTCTACGCGGAGCCCCCTCAACATACTACAGTTGACATAAAAATTAAAACTTCTGGTAGTCACTCTTGTAGTAATTCTCTCTGTGAAGTCTACCGAGTTCGTTTTGTGTTCTTACTGACGAGTATCAGTACTGAGCGATAATTCTAGGGTAAGATACCGGCCGGGAACTTCTGCACATTACTCCACAGCATGAAGGATTAATTTGCCGCCCACGAGAATTTATAATTTTTATATAATGAGGCATTTTCCATATACTCTACAATAAAGATCAACAGTAATTCTTTTGAGAGATCTAGGGGATGTCTTAGGTAATAATTGTCTACAGTATCTATAGGGTTTGGGCATGTAGAGGTTATACAGCCTTATATTTTGCTGGGTGTATTAATTGGTGGCTTTGTGATTGGTTTTAGAGTTATAAATACGATTCTTACGAAATGTCAACATTTCAAATTTGGATGACAACAGTAACGTTTTTTATCGACCAGGTCTTAAGAACTCCGGTAGCATGTCTCGTGAAAACCAATGTACATGTACATCATGTAATTCATAAAACAAAATAATGCTTTGCCATTGGCATAGTCCGTCGCGCTCCGCATTCGGTTTGTTCGGTTGTTTCTTGATCTCTGCCGCATAAAAAGGCACTCTTTGGCACACAAAGTGAACCCATCGGACATTCGTAAGGGCTTTCACTCTTTCAAATTTGACCGATTCTACATGCATTAAATGCCTTCAACTCCCATCTGAAATTCGTCGATGTTGACGCACGTGCCGTCCGCATCGCTGGATGTCGCCATGTTTATTGTTTGGTATCATGACCCACGACTCACGCCTTCGTACCGGTGTCGGATTGGACAATTTGCATCACGTGGTCAGATTACATCATTCGCGAGCGATTTTTAAACGTGGCGAATTTCTCACATAGAGCTTCTGATTCTGTTCAGAAAATCTATTCCCGGAACGAATTGACAGAATTTAGGGTTCATTTGACGGCCTAAACACTGGAGCAACACATTCTAGAGAATAAATAGACTTCACACCTATGCAGCTCTTCCAGTTATTTTTCTCGCCACTGGTGTGGGAGTTACTTTTCACTGAAACCAATTCATATGCTAGGAAGATTATGACAGAGAAGTCACCGAGCCACCCAAGTTGTTGGTCTCCAGCAACCATTCCAGAAATGATGGCATTTGTAGCACTACTGGTGTGTATAGGTATCGACATGCGGCCTCATTACGACATGTACTGGAGCAACTGGGGCATTGTACACAGTTGTTGCAGAAAATAGAGTACCATTGACGAGTTTGCTTTGAAGAATGTGTCCACTTTTGTTGGTGTTTATTCCAATTGGCTAGAAATCTTACCTCTCGTTTCAATGTTGTGGTAGAAACGAGGCAGCATTGTGCAGTTTCTCCTAATATTGAAACCGGGGAGGGGGTTGGTTGCCATTCTGTCCAATGATGGTGATTTGGGCTTTTGTTTTCAAATTGAGACCTCTTGCATCATTTTGGAGTTGAACACTTAAATTTTTCCCGCTGGTGCCAACTAAAAGGGATATTCGTTTTGTGCAATTCAGTTGTGAAAACACTGAAGGCAGACTAGGTGATTAGATTGGTCTCTAAATGGAGCTATAAAAAGCTTCATGGTCTCTACAAACTTGTTGCAACTTATCCACTATGTCAATATCGGTTTATTACTCACTGCATAGTAAAGTCAGATTTACAGGCCCATACAATCTGTAGAGGGCAGCATGCACCATATCAGGTTGTGGTATTGAGCTGATAGTTTTTCTCTCTGTGGGCTGGTCTTTAAAGGGGGATAGCACAGAGAGAAGCTGGCGCTGAAAAGGTTATCCCTATTCGATCCCACTAAATCCACGCCCACAATTTGGGCTGTGCCCAAATGGGATTGGATACTTTACTTCTAGAGGACGGAAGACATACAGGAAAGTCTGCCTGTACAGAACATGTACAGTATGTAAGTGTTCTTGTCACTCCCTTTTCATCATATTCCACTATATGTTCATTACATGACACCAAACTTCTGCCCACTCAACCCAGAATAAACTATCAACCATGATTTGACAAGATTGGCTGATACTGGGGATAGAAATTTTACTGTAGCTTTCAACCCACTGACTTACGTTTGAGTTAACTGTTTTGAGAAAAATCCAGAAAAACTCCTCGGCCTTTTTAATTGTCAAATTGAAGACATCGTAATTTATATTGCTCAAACTCCATGAACTACGGGGTGTTCTGAGTGACCGGACAATGTGTGAAATGTGCTCTCGCCCTTTCGAAAGAGCAGTACTGTTTTCCATGGCCAGGAGTACACAGTAATTAACCTCGAAGTAAGAGGCCGCTTTGACAGTGTAGCACTTTGAAATTGTGGTGAAAAACTTCATCAAGCAGTGAAGTTAGAGCAGTCAAGTTGGTTCCATGAGTGCTAGTGACAGAGTAAGTATTATGATTTATCCCCAGAAAAGCGTTTCAATTCAAGATTTACAATGCATTTTAGTTTTCGATTCTTCAACTCGTGCTCTACTCAAAAGCAGTCAGTTGGCTGTTCACCTTCTCTTGTTTGCAGTGGTGTATTCAGTATTAGGTGGGTGGTTAGGGAGACAACTCTGTGGATGAACACTGTCACTCGCTCAATGTTTCTAAAATACTGGCGCTTTCTATTCAGTAAGATTATTTCCATTTGTGAATGGGGAAAAAAGGCTAAACTTTTCTGGTTTAATCCATCTCACCTGGATACACCACTTCACCTTCGGACCTTTTGGAGTGATCTCTGAGTAGGAGATCTCTGACAAGACATTATGAGATGGCTCCTGAAAAATCAGTACATCCCAGGGCCTTGAATCTGCATTGAGAAGAAGCACCCCTTACCGGTTTACAAGAGCCATTTTGTGGCGAATGTTCATTTGTTGATAGCGACGAAACCGTAATGCGTGTTTTTCGAAGTCGTTTGTGAAACAGAAAAGAGCAGTTCCCACCAAAGAAACATATGTTACAAGGAAAACTGCGCCCTCTCTTGATCAAGCTCGGGCTCATAGAGTGATGGGCATCTGGTAAGCTACGCTGGAAGGCATAAAGTAGTGGGCATCAGCCATGCTGGGCTGGCCTGGCTTTTCCGATGATAGCCTATGATTCTCCGTGGTGCAGGTGAAGTGACCAAGTCATGAATAGGCCTATGGAAGTGCATACCTGAATTGCGCAAGTCCACCTGGGCGGAAATTTGGGACTGAATGGGGAAGAACAATCTTGCACTGACTGCGGTATCAATAGTTAATGAGGGCACCTTTAGTCTTGTTTAGGCATTCTGTTTTTCCATTTATTCAAATCAAAACGTTAATTTAGCATGCACCAAGTGTGGGTCCTGGTCCGTAATATCAAATTATGTGAAGTCATGATAGCAACAACACAGGTTCGTCCAAGTAAGACACTTTGGAGACCGGAAAAAGGTCTCATCTGAAGTTGTTGTAATAACAGTCGGAAGAAAAATCAGAAAGGTCCTGTAATTCAGCTTCTTTGTATAATTACAATGACTTGAAACTACCTTTTATATCAGTTGTTTACTGAAGAAATTGGAAGTATATCTTGGGGAAATAACAAGGCTTAAACTGTGTAAATTAAAAACGGACTTATTCAGTGTTCATTTCATCTTTTTGTTTCATAATTGTCTTGACTATAGTTCGTTTTTATTTCATGTCTTATTTCAACTCTGACAGTCCTATTTGCTAACGACGGTAATCAAATGCCGAGAGTCCCTGAACCAGAGTTTCCCTCAGATCACAGTCGCAACAATCAGTGGCGCGTCCATCCCTCGGCAACCGGTCGGACCCTCTCTAACTTCAACACTGGACGGCAACTTGAGTAGTATTCTTGATCCAGTCACAGTAGTTACCGACGGTAACATAAACGCCTGGGTAAACAGGATCGGCGCAGCCGCTACCCCAGCTGGCAATGCCCTCTAGGGTGGTGCTGTTCTTGTGGCTGCCATGCACGAAGTTGCTGACAATTGGGCCACCATCGTCACCCTAGCGGGAAAAGTAGGAAACTAAGCCGTTAGAAACCATGATTAGAGTTAAGTTAAAAGAGACCCAGCAGCCTGACCGGTGAAGAAGGTTATTTGAGGAAGAGATGGCAGCTAAGGGGAAGAGACAAAGGTTGTCTTCGTTACATTTAATATTGCCAATGAGGACGATATGAGAAAGTTAAAGGAAACAATGAGCTCTCTAACTCAGCAACAGTCCCCCAACAGCCAACACTTCTGAAGAAGAAAATGTCACGGTACACCTGAGAAAAGGGATTGACAAGTGTTAACACGAACTGCCAACATTTTAGAGCCCCGCCCCCCTTAAAGCCTTTGTATGGCATCACTCGTCCCTCTGCCACCCCCTGCATCTGCGAGGAAATGGCCCACCTGGCAGAAGTCTTTTCCGGAAGCGGCCGCGCAAAACATGTTGTCTGTAATCGATGAAGACCCGTAGGCGTTTTTGCAATGATGCATGGTGAGTGCTCTCACCACCACTTCCATCAGAACGCCTGACCTTGCAGACCCATCACCTCAATAAATCAATTAAAAGAAATACCTCAACTTTGTTAGAACGTATCTGATCAATCCACAAACTCCCTTTTTATACACAGAGTGAGAAGAATGTGCATTGAAAATCACAAACCCAACCTCTGTACCCGACAGACCAAATAACAATGAATGAGCCAACCAGTCATATTGCCGTGCTACTTGGTTCAGTGGCTTAAAGTTATGCCGGAAATCGGGGCGATGTGGGTGGGGAATTCCAATGGGTTGGATAACTTGCCCCTGCCATGCATGGGAATTTGAAAAGCGAGAGGGGCTGCTGACCAGTGATGTAGTCGAGAACCAAAGGAATATACACTCCGGCGAGTTTTTACTACTCTCTCTTTTTCAGTGCTATTGACTACGTTTTGGTGATTAGTAAGTCCAAATGGTTTGTTCATCCCCCTGTATATCAAGAAAACATGTATGGTCAAAAATTGTGAGGGGGGTTACTCACCATCCAATGAGATTTACGCCTGTGGTCTCGTTGGTTGGGTCGTTAATTTAGTTTTCTTGTAGGCTTTATAGAATCTTGTAAGTTTTGACAGTTATTGTGAAATGCCAGAGTTTCGACTGATGGTGATGACACGAATGTTTCATCGACCATAAAGAGAGGAAAGGGTTGTGGTTCACAGAGTAAACGGGTGTGTTAACCCTAAATGGTCGACAGGAAAATTTTTCACGGGAGGGATGTCTCTTTTCTGATCCATGCTATAAGAGTAATGTAATGAAATAAAATGTACAACCCAAAGAGACATCCACAGACATCAGTTTTCGCATTGTTGCAATCTTATCCAATTTTATGGGTGATTAGTGGTAATGATTCAGGCTTAGTACTTCAAAGAGTCAAGAATGCTCCGACATCACGCCAGCCCCAATGTGTTCTTTGCGTGTCGATTTGAGCGACGACTGTAGTTGATTATAATTATCTAGTCGACCAAGGCCATCGGGCACGGTCAAAACCCATTTCTTTGATCATTATGGAAGGGAACCATGAACACTGCGAGAATCGCAGCCAAAGTGAAATGTAAGCAACAGTGAGTTCTTTATGACTACACCAACTAGGGTCGTTCAATAAGCCACTTGCAAGTTAAATTTGAATGAAATCTGGTACCCTGTGTTATCTGATTGCATAGAAACGTGAATTCCCCAGTATAAAGACACTGTTGCTATACCTTGTGATTCGGGGCCAAGCTTTTGCTTAGCGACCACCATCTCTGGAATGGACTAGTTTCTTTGTGCCGTTCTTATCCATTGAGAACAGTGTATTGTTGAAAAGCGTCTTTTATGTAACTATAAAGGAAAAGCTTGCCCCGAATCATGAGATATAGCAACGGTGGCTTTAGTATGGAGAATTCCAATTGTTATGTTCACGTGAATTTAAAGAACTCAGCCTACCAGATTTTATTCAAAATTAACTCGCAAAAGGCTTATTGTAACTGAATTGCGCGTGCGTATCGTTGAAAAGCGATTGACCACTGGTCAAACTATAGATTGAGCCCAAACTTGACCTACAAACGGGAGATCAATCGTCGACACACGGCCGCCCCAATACGGTCAATCTGGCGCATGCGTATGTGATGATCTCTAATGATCCAAGCATGTGCTGTTTGCTTGATCGAACTCACTCATTATTAAAATCAAACTTACTTGC
This sequence comes from Acanthaster planci, assembly GCF_001949145.1. Next base: position 1,753,936 of record NW_019091404.1, on the reverse strand, counting down.
TGTTGCTCCCCATCCACTCACGAGCAGTTTCCTCCCTTTATGAGGCCGTGTCTTGGAAATTCGAATGGCTGCGATCTTACCGTTGCCGATGTGGGCGTCTCTACCCAGGTGGAGCAAGGAGATGTCGTTATCAAGAGTGCCGCTATTGTAGTCGGGATGGCGAAGCCATGTGCCCCTAATTATCTGCTGGCCGGCCTCACTGTGGTTGTTCTTATCGTGGAGTCCCAAACCTGCATAGCCATGGCTGCCTATCCTGTTTACCAGTGGAAAGCAATAGGCAAATGATCAAAAAGAAAACCTTGTAAAATCAGTATTAGGTATGTTTCGGACAGGTCTTTACGTTTGCCTTATAACTTGGCCAATTGGGAAACAGTAAATGACGCCCTTTCGTTGCTCAAAATGGTAAATTTTGGTGAGTAAAACAATTGCAGTTACACACCATGGATCAATCTCTTTCTTGAGTATGTGTGGATCTCAGAAGAACCGGGGAATAGCTCGACGTTTCGAAAAGTGTTGAAGTTCTCAACCTCGTTATAATGAGAAATGATTATATGAATGTTCCGCTTGATCTGATGGCACATTGATTGATCAAAGTTGGGCAATGATTATTTACACTTTAAATCGTTACACATTTCGCTAGTGCACATTTCGTGGAAATACTTACTTTCGTATCAAGCATTCTGCTATAAAGAGGCCTACAGGTATGAGGCATAAGGTCAAGAGTTCTTTTTTTTCGAAGATGATAAAATGACGACGGATTGCACTCGAATCAAGGGGGCAATGAATGGTTCTCTACAAGTACTAACCCGCAGTGGGCGGCTGAGACGACCCATCGTTTGTGGATAAGGGTACCACCGCAATACTGGCCCTTAGCATCTCTCTTATTATAGATGGCCACCTGGTAGGGTCGGCTGTGTGGTGAGGATTCGTGCCCGCCGACGATCAGTCTGCTNGAGAGTCGGCGCTGATATCAGTTCAGAAAGAAATCATAATTACGATTTTTCATGTGTTTTGTTGTGGCCGGTAAGTCTGCTTAGAAATCATTCATCACTTGCTGCTGAATGCTTCGAAAAAAAATGCATTCGACACATACGGGTCATTTTCAAGATTTTCAGTTTTCAAAATTCTTCAAAAATTCATCATTTCATGTAAGGGACGTTCAAACACACAGGAAGGACTCTTTGGGCACTACTCTAAACTGACAGGTAGCCTTCATTGACGCCCGAGATTTTCAGCTAGGCCTGCAGCCTTGCAAAATGAGCCTAGATTGTGCGGTGTTATGTAAGATTCTTTTATTTCCGAAACTGGAACAGTGCTCTGCTGACCTCTTTTCAATAGGGGCCAGATTAGTTTGCAGCGGTGCTGTGTGGCTCCTCCCTGCAGTGGTGGAGCGCTTTTGTCCCCGGTGGTAATCCGCTCGCTCTGAATGCCCCAAACCATGGTATACTGTTTAAAAACAAGGCTGGATTATCTCCACTATTGAGAGTGAAAAAAAAATGTCGGTAATGCCCAGCAGCTCAGTCTTTTGTGACAAGCACGGTCTTTTGTTACAAGGGCCAGTTCTTTTGTTCCAGTTTCGGGCTCCCCGGCTTCATGTATAAAGAATGTGTACTCAAAAACGGGTCGCCCGGCAGGAAGTAGTTCATTTGCTGGTAACTATTTTCTAGGCTGCAATCCAACGTTCGTCTTACCACTAGCTAATGAGTGCAGCAACTTGCCATAGACGCGTGTAATATTCCTAGCGGTAGCCAGTTAATTGAGAAAGGACCCGGAAAATGAGCCTCAAGTTTCACCTTCAAGCATGCTTCCATTGACTCATCCACGTGCAAAAGATGTTTAGGCTTATTTTTGTGTAAAGGCCTCATTTAAATCAACTAATGCAAATATCAGTAATATGCATTCTACTAACAACTAAGTTACTGAAAAGATAGACAGCATGGCTGCAACGGTGTTTTTCTCAGTACATGTATAACTAAAGTTTTAACTACAGTTTAACTAGCCACGTGGTTCTCATATTGCACGGTTTCGGCCGTTCATGACAATCTGCATCAACTTACTCAGTACAGCCAGCAGGCAAGCCAGAGAAATGAAGAACTTCATGGTGAATGTTGCCGTTGATTCTGCTAGTTGCTTCATTGAGATGCAAGCTCGAAGTACCGAGATGGGGAATTTCGGTGCTTTTTATAGCCTGGACCGGGCAAACAATGCGCGGCAGTTGACGTAAGCTTCGATAACCAGTCGAGCGGGGGTGTTTGGAAACGAGCCAGTACTGGTAACTTCTAGTTTTTAGTACTAGTTTTTTCCAGATCCCTAACAAGCAAAAGAACTTGACGACTACAAAGGCAAAACCACTTTCACAAGATGCTATATTTTTGCACAACCCCCCCCCCCAATAAAGGTTCGTTAACGTGGGACAGAATCTGAATGCATGGCGCAGTTTGGAGGTGATTTTTCTGGTGTAAGATGGGTACTTTAATAGTAAATTAAATAGTAGAAGTAAATGTGTATGTATTCCCAACAGCAAGTGGTGGATTTCATAAATGTATGCAGGGCCCTCGGAAGATCCCGTAAGCACATATCATTCATCGACTTAATTGATACCTGTCACAATCCACTACTCTGACTTCAAAATGGCTTGATTTTAGAAAATGATTGGAATGCAACTGTATTTTCAGTAAGCCAAACGGGCTGGCGGGTTATAACATTTTGAACGATTGCGAGGATAAAGTTAATACGCATTTTGCCATGACTAAAACGCGTGGAAAGCTTTTACATACGTGTGGTAGATAAAATTATAAACCTGTTATGACTCCGAAGACACAAATTCCATGGGAACCTCGGCTGCAAGCACAGATGAACAAAGAGAGACCATTCGAGAAAATATAGAACTGGGCCATTATCTCGAGTGTTTATGCCAAACGAAGGCCTTTGTTTTGTAGAACATGGGAAACAGCATCTTTTCGCCAAGCTAACTCGGTGTTTAAACTTTAGCTTTCGTTAAATGTAATTCTTCAAGCGTAATTCTTTATCTTAAATTGTAAATAGCTCAGCTATTAACTTATATCTCAGTAAACTTTTCATTGCAATTCTTAACTTGACAACAATGTTCCATTACACAAAACACTGGGACCTGATTGGAGGTTGTTACGCTAGGTAACATCAATATGTGTGAGTGGCTCTTACAGCAGACTGATCATATATTTACTTTAACACAAACATGTTAACAAGAACAGCGAAGGCTATACATTTATATTTTCAAATCAATTCATCCAGTAAACATACGAAACTCTGTGTTTTCTTTCTTCAGTGGTGAAAATGTAGATTTCTCCGAAACCCAGTAGGGCTAAATCCTCTCATTTCAAGATTTATTTTACACGCAGCCTGTGCCAAGCGAGTCCACAAGGTTAAAAAGCACCTTAATAGTTACGCCTACTTGTCCAATTTCAGAACAGATGATGCATGAGCATGTACGGTGTATATGTAATGTTTTGGTATTGATAAAATACCAAGTGGAACCAAAATATTATTTCTTTCTTTCTTCATTTATTTCTAATATTTAATCAGGGTGGCCCGTTCACACTGGATGTGGTCTTCCACATGGCCCTGAGACAAGACGTCACAAAATTAAAGTAAAAGAAAACAATAATTTGAAATATAAGATATGCTACACTTAAAAGCTAAGAAATGGCTATAAAAACGCACAGTAAAGGGAAAAAAGAATTCAAAAAGCTTAAGGCTGCTAAAAATTAAATATATATTTAAAAACACAAAAAATTATCAGTGATTAAAATAATACACAGAAATCGGTAATAAAATACCGGTACGCTTGTATCTACTTCGCAGCTCGCCAACAAGAGAAAAACTGTTAGTAAACGCCACGCACTTTGCAACCCATTTTGAATCCCCTTTCTGAATGTTATCAGACTTTCCATTAAAATTTGTCCTTGACAGACCCCAATACCCAAGTTCTACATGGTTTTTTAAACCATACAGGGGCTACTTTTTAAACATTTATCTCTGTTTTGTCTTCTCGAAAATTTGAAAATACTGTTCAAAACTTTTTACTGGCGATGTTCCAAAATGTAAAACGAGGAAAAAACATCAGCGGGCCTGATGTTTTGATTCCGGCAGAATCTTCCCCAAAGGCAATTGTCTTTCTTGCCCTCACTACACCATTTCTTCCCCAACCCATTTTATCTAGTGCGCTAGTGTCATGATTCAAATTGAACTTAATCCAACGATTTCTCGACAAAGCCTGCCCAATGCGTCGTGTCATGCGGTGGCGATGGGGACGAGGAAACACACCTGGGTCTGTGCACTTACCACACAAGCGCTACTGCAGCTAGAGAGAACGAAACACACGCAACAAAAAGTCTTGTTGTTTTCACAACGGTCGATGAAAAAGCAAAACACCATCACATACACATTGTAAATGGCTCTGTTTATTACAGATTTCACGGGGTATAATACACGCATGTACGTAAACTAAAAGCATTCTCTTTCAGTGATGCTTGTCCTTTGGTTTATAGATACCATTAAAAAGACACAAGTTTGTTTCTAAATATTTGCAGTGTAATATTACTCAATAGAGTCGTCATGAATGCTTAATAGGGCCAAAGATCTGCTCCCTACTCCAAACAATTAAATTAAAGAAACGGTATCCGAACTTACTGACTACGACAGGAACATTCATATAATCATTTCTCATTGTAACGAGGTTGAGAACTTCAAACTCCAGAATTCATTCTTTAAATCATGTTTCGTTCTTGCCCTTGTTGATACACTTGCATTCATCAAAGGTGCTAAACTTCACACCAAACGGTTTAGCCCCTGATACTTGAACTTGTATGGNCCTGCTATGACTCCAAAGACACAAATTCCATGGGAACCTCGGCTGCAAGCACAGATGAACAAAGAGAGACCATTCGAGCAAATATAGAACTGAGCCATTATCTCGAGTGTTTACGCCAAACGAAGGCCTTTGTTTTGTAGAACATGGGAAACAGCATCTTTTCCCCAAGCTAACTCGACGTTTAAACTTTAGCTTTCGTTAAATGTAATTCTTCAAGTGTATTTCTTTATCTTAAATTATAAATAGCTCAGCTGTTAACTTATATCCCAGTAAACTTTTCATTGCAATTCTTAACTTGAAAGTTAACAATGTTCCATTACACAAACCCTGGGAGCTGATTGAAGGTTGTTACGCTAGGTAACATCATATGTGTAAGTGGCTCTTACAGCAGACTGATCATATATTTACTTTAACACAAACATGTTAACAAGAACAGCGAAGGCTATACATTTATATTTTCAAATCAATTCATCCAGTAAACATACGAAACTCTGTGTTTTCTTTCTTCAGTGGTGAAAATGTAAATTTCTCCGAAACCCAGTAGGGCGAAATCCTCTCATTTCAAGATGAATTTTACACGCACCCTGTGCCATGCGAGCCCACAACGATGAAGAACAAAGGGATTGGGAGCTTAAGTGTCCTTGTTACAAGTGGAACATTGTACACGTATTAACAGTGCTCTTAAATGAGCGAGGTTAGACTGTAAACATTTTCAGCCAACCGACCAAACTAAACTCCACTCTCCACTAACAAATCCCTATCACCTCACCTCACATAATTCCCATTCTATCAAATCCTAAGCATGACCCATCCCATCAATATCTATCCTGCCCAACCATACCTAACCAACCTAATTCTTACTCTTTTAACCCACATTCCACCCCACAACACTAAATCCCCTCTAAAGGGTCATGGTTGCCTTGTCGAGAGAGTAAAGCACCCTTCCATATGCGCGCCAAAACCTGCGCCAAGCGTTGCGTATTCGCCAAAATCGATCACTCCCCAGACGATTTTGATGGCTGAACGCAACGCACACGTGTTATGTTCATAGCGTCGATTTTTGTGTCAGTGAAAGTGACACGAACGAACGCATCGTGTGCGCAATGCACCCTAAAAACGTATGAAAAGGCCCCTTCTTAGTTATTTATCCAATTTCAGAACAGATGATACACATAGCATGCTGAGCACGTACAGTGTAATGTTCTGCAGTATTGATAAAATACCAAACTGGAACCAAAAAATCGTGGCAGTATTCTTACACATCTACCCACAAGCAAAACCGTAATAGCGTGAAATACGGATGGCTAGCTGACAGACAGAAGCCCCGAGAAACTGCCTGACAGAAGTTGTTAATAAATACCCTCATATTTGCTCGCCAAAAAAACAAAACAAACAAAACAATAGTTAACAATACGCACTTTACGACCCATTTTGAATACTTTCTGAATGTTATCAAACTTTCCATTAATGTACCTTTGACAGGCCTCAATCATCCAGTTTCTACATGATTTTTCAAATAACCCCGGGGGCTACTTAAAAAAAATTCTCAGTTTCGATTTCCAGAAAATGTGAAACACATAAATTGTTCAAATCTTCTTTCTGACGATATCCTAAAATATAAAACGAGGAAAAAACGTCAGCGGGCCTGATGTTTCGATTCCGGAAGAATCTTCCTCAAAGGCAATCGTCTTTCTTGCCCTCACTACACCGTTTCTAGTGTCATGATTCAAATTGAACTTTATCCAATGATTTCCCGACAAAGCCTACGCCATGCGTCGTGTCATGCGGTGGCGATGGGGACGAGGAAACACACACCTGGGTCTGTGCACTTACCAGACAAGCGCTACTGCAGCTAGAGAGAACGAAACACACGCAACAAAAAGTCTTGTTGTTTTCACAACGGTCGATGAAAAAGCAAACCACCATCACATACACATTGTAAATGGCTCTGTTTATTACAGATTTCACAGGGTATAATACACACATGTACGTAAACTAAAAGCATTCTCTTTCAATGATGCTTGTCCTTTGGTTTATAGATACCATTAAAAAGACACAAGTTTGTTTCTAAATCTTTTCAGTGTGACATTACTAAATAGAGTCGTCAGGAATGCTTAATAGGCCCAAAGATCAGTTCCCCACTTTAACCAATTAATTTATAGAAACGCTATCCGAACTTACGGACAACCACAACCGATATCCAAGCGTATCCTTTCGCATACCACAATACTTTATCTGACGTCAAAACTTCGCGTTTGTGATACCTTTCAAGAAGGTATGAAAAGGCCTCAAGTCCCCCATCTCTTAGTCATTGCTTGAACCTAATGGCCAGACTGAATAGCGTTAACATGACAACCCTTTATCCGGGGGCCACTACTAGCCACCACGCGCCTTCAACAATACCCCCATAGTTAAGATTGTTTGCAATATCCATAGAATTGCAACGATAATGCAAAATGTAAAAACATGAACAGACATAAACTAGGAAAGGTTACCCTTTTCAGAACTGACCTGAGAGTTGCAACTTTCAATTGCACTTGACGTATTTACACGGTGAAAACGACATGAACATTCATATAATCATTTCTCATTATAACGGGGTTGAGAACTTCAAACTCCAGAATTCATCCTTTAAACCATGTTTGGTTCTTGCCCTTGTTGATACACTTGTATTCATCAAAGGTGCTAAACTTCACACCAAGAGGTTTAGCCCCTGATACTTGAACTTGTATGGAACTCGAGCACTAAGTACTAATACTCATCTAGTCTTAGATTCACTAATCAAAAGGTGGTCAACCATTCAACCACTGGTGTGTCTGGGGTACATTTTGGAGGGCCTTCGGTGGGCTTGGTCACGGTTGAAACAATGACCAAGAAGCAACCACCCAATTTTTTCTGTCTAATTTCAAAGCGGGGGGAGGCAAGCGCCTCAATAGTTACCCCCACTTCATTAAACCGATTGAAAAGATTTGACAACAAACTAAAGGCTGTACTTACACAATCAAGAGCTTAACTCTTTAACTTAAGCTTAACTTGTTCGAATACTAATTCAAATACTCCACTACAAAATTGCACGTTAAAGAGCATCACCAACGGTGGTGAGGAAAATGGGGAATACAGTTTCAAATACTCACGTGGTATCTAAGTTATACATGCATATGTAAAGTGGCACTGTGACTTCTAAATAAACAGTAACAGTGCGACAAAAAAAATTGATCAATTCTGCGGGTTTTCAAAAACTGTCCACGTTTGTACCGTTGGTGGCGCCACGCGGATAAGCTTATTTAATTGCGCACCACCGTGAAAACGAAAAACGTCATAACATCGCAGGACCTGATTTCGTGGGTATGTCTTCGTACAAAGGCCTGCACACCTGAGCTGCATGGCCTAGCCGGACACTTTTTTGGAATAAAGCAACACACATAAAAAAATTCCAAAACTTCCGTCCTTCACCCTGAACTTATCAAGCCGTATTTATTAAACGATCTTAGTCTCCTTCACCGCCTCGTTCACCAGCGGTGGTCCCATCGTCAGCCCGATCGGTAAGGCCCTGCGCATCGGATTTGGCACTCTGCGTAGTCCTCGGGTTTCTTCTTGCTCTGGTGAGCTGATGCTGTCCTAAGTAGAACCGCTGTCTGACGAGTTCCTCACTTCTTCATCAATACTACGCTCCTCCAAGGAGTTGTCGCTTTCTGGTCTTTCATTTTCGGCCACTTTTGGGGGGAGAATATCTCGGCCTTCCAGCTACTATAGCATGAGCTTGGGACAGTTTAACTGTAACCATAGAGGAAGGACACAGGAGTTGCAACTCTGGCACTTCAAAGTGTTCACTGATGGTCGCCGCCGAGTCAGACAAATAATACAAAACATTTCAAAAATACCTGATTACTGCCTGCATCTTAGCTGGACAAGCAGGGCCAATAATATCCTAACAATGACAGTAGTTTTTGGCTTGCATTTAAATACAAATTATTGCTTTGACCAGGAAATAGAGAGAGAAATATCCCTGATATTAAACCTATTTTTGCCATCGTAAATAAAGTTAATAAATGTTGATACATTGTTCCCTTATACATGCAAAGTTTCTAATTTTATTCTCCTCCCTCAAACACATCAGTGTTCGCTACGAATTTGGCTAAGACTGGCCAACAATATGACGGTTGACTTTTACTGGAAAGCCAAGTGCACAAGTAACAAAATGCGCTTTTTCATCACGGGAAGTGATCCTGAAATTTCATAATACGCTTTTGTACAAATGTAATAATAAAAATGATTGGAACAAAACACAAAATGTTGTAAACAATCGGGCTATTTATTCCGAAAAAAACTCCAGAAGAGAGGGCACACACCGTAATGCAAGCAACTGCGCAAGCATTAAATTTGATGTTGTCATGAGATCATACCAAGCACCAACAAAGGCATGAATATTCAATTTCCTGTACCTCAGTGCACAAAGTTTTATGGATATAGATTACCAGCCACAAATTGCGGCGGCGATCATAGGGTACAAAGGGGTTTGGTGGTTGTGAAACAGATGGTGCGTAGCAAGCGTTCGCTACGCTCTGGCTATGGACATACCGGGCATGCCAGAAAGCGGTAATTGGCCAGATGTTATAGCCCGGGCAGTTCAAACTCCTTCTGTGTCCTTCCTCTAAGCTGTAACTACACACGAGTTTTTATGTAATTATGTGCATTGACGTGACCGCACCGGCTCAGTGCGTACATGCACCAGCCGGAGAACCGTTTCCACGGTGCATGCTACGTGGACGAAAGACTGGAAAAGCCTGATTCATGAGATGTAAATGAAGCGATGACGACACTCTCCTTCCACGAAAGCTAGTCATAGCACTCGGCAGACACGGGTCTCAAAAGTGAGTTTTTTTAACCAAAAATATTGCTGAATCCGGGTTTATGTGTACATAGATGTCTATAATGGGATCCAAGTAAACATACCACGGCCAGATTTCTTATTCCTCCACCCTTGGGGTTGCTCTTTAAAGTTGTTCATCAAAGATACTCAAATACACACCGTGCAGGGTATTCCTAATAAAAATAGTACATGCACACTGTACTCAAGCGCCTTCTCTGTTCTCATATATACTCAACACCGAACTCCAGAAAAAACTTGTTTTGGAGATTTTGTAATTGTGTTCCCGATTTCAGAAAAGTACCCGACTACGAAACAGACGGGCACAACCACTAATGACGCCTTTGCCTGTAGTACGTGTAAGAGCATTGTTGTGTTCATAAAGTCAGGAAAAAAAGCTGTTATGTCAGACGACAAAAACACAGAGTCAGACACAAAGTAAAGGGGAAGGCCAGGCCTACGGGACCTGTCACCACAAAATGAGCTTAAAGATGTTGTTTTGAAGATCTGAGATGTTTAACGTCGTGCAAAACAAGTGATCTGCCTTGGTGTATCATGTTAGGGTGCTTGAGTCCTAAAGAACTTAAGTTGAAACATATTACATTATTCGAGAAAGTGGTATGTCAAAATTTCTTGTTTATTTGCTGACTTGGCTGTATCTACTTGTTTTGCAGCATGCTGAATAAAAAGCACCAACCTTATCGCTATTCAGGGGAGAAGTCCATGTGAATATGCTCTACCGCGCCCATCTGTTTGACATAATACCGCTTCCCGATTTTCTCAACAGCCATTGACAGGCATGTTGTTTGTTTGTTTTTTTTTTTTTTTTGGTTTTTTTTTTTGGTTTTTTTTCTTCTCGATTGCAACGAGATAGGCTGAGCCATATCTTGCCGGTTGTCGGCTCACTTCAAAAGAGACCTGGTTTTGCTAAGCGTGAGAAATACCAACGAGGCCACAAATGTCTTTTCAACATCGTATACGAGTTTAATCTTGGTGGTTTTCATGCACGTATTGTGGTTTTGCTCTGCCGAACAATGTGCAAAGGGACCTCCGTCCAAATAACTGAATGTTCATACTTAACATTACTTGGGGAAATAATGCAACCAAACATTGGCAAGTTTTCAGCTGCCACAAACTCAATGTACGGGTTCTCCAAATTTCAGCGTGTGACCATTTTACCAAATCGAGCCAGACAGCTATTTCATTTCAGAATTTAAAAAACGGAAAAACTCATGCAATGAAAACCAACTTGAAACACACTCAGACTTCACACAAGAGACTGAATCTACTGAAGAACAGGACACACTAATTAATTTTTGCATTTCACTGGACAAAGGACCACTCATTTAACAACTCGGGCAAGAAGTAAGCAGCATCGTTATTGTTGGTGCTGCCCAAAACGTACCAGGAGGCGCCCGTTTGAAAGAGTGAAAATACATAACGTTTGCGTCAGGCTACACTGCACAGGAAAAAAGTTACCACAGTACGTGTACACAAAATGTGTACGCAGCAGGGTGTCCTTGATTTATTTCAAACAAGGCCGAGTAAGTGTACCGTAATTTTCGAAATACAGGTCCCAAGGAGTATTAGCCTAGACGCACCGCAGTGCTGACGTCACGTATAAAGTCATCGCACGTGCTGCACTACTGAAGCGCTGGAGCACCGGTATTACGCGGCGCGCCTCAACGTTTCACTTGACTGCAAACCTCTGTTAAAAAACCTCAAATCCACTAGGGTGACACTATTGCCTTCTTGAAACAGGCTTTGAACCTTTGTGAACAATTTCAGTGACGTGAAATTTCGTCCGAAATTCAAACTCGTCGCCGTCAGGAAACTGGGCAAGAATTCAGCCGCGAGTGATCTGGCGTCCCCGAAAAATCTCAGAAAATTCCACCCTAACGTTTCAGAGGATCTTTAAAATGGATAACTAATCATTATTACCTCCATTCACATAACGTGCCGAAAATTGTTTGAAAAAAAAAGTCTTTTGGAGCGCATTTTAAAAGAGTTTCATTTTGCACTTATGAAAAAACTGGAAAATCGGCCCAAAACAAAATTTCATCGGTATATGAAATCGACACCTATGAATCAGAACAGGATTTTGATTAAATTTCACCTTTTGTGAATTGGCTAGCAGTGTGGGAACGGGTGTTGCTCATAAACCTAAACTTTCCCAAGTCCTCCACATTACCAATTTCGGCGGGCAGGATTGGTGTCCTTGCTGGTGGGCAATGCAGCAGTTGTTTGTTGTCTTTTTTTGCCCGCAGTCACCAAATGACCAGTGAAATAATAAACAACATGAATTACGCAACCATGGAACAGACAAAAATGAATAGACGCACCACACGATTTGCAAGGTGTGAACGGTACTTACGGTACATTTGCAAGTCTATTCAGTTCCTCTGGACTGGTTTCCTTATTTCCAACACGTGGGTTGAGGCAATGTAAACGGCAACCAACAAAAAAGATGACTGCCTCGTCACCGGTAATGCCCCACCACTTGCACGCGCAGCCGGCAGCCCGGGCTAGGCTACGCTGAGGCGCGGCACGGCGCGGCGCGGCGCGGCGTTTAGTGACTGATTTCATTCTTCAAATGTTGCCGAATAAGCAGCCTGGACTACAAGCCGTAGGGACATTTTTCAGCGTGAGAATAAATGTATAAGCCGCGACTTGTATTCCGAAAATTACGGTATGAGTAGCAGAACACTCAAAATCCCTGCAGTTCTGTGCGCATTCCAACGAAAATCGTTGCGCATACTCTACACCAAATGATTGTTAGAGGCAGAGATGGGGGACTGTTTCACTCACATCTTCGGTTGCAAATCACGACACAACACGGTGAATGTTGTTACGTACCACTTCCCAGCAAGCCAGTTCCTACCCAAAATTCAAGCACAAGATTGAGACGGGGTAAAGAACTAACACCGGTCTATTTCCACAACGTCTTTGAGTGCATTAAGTGGAAAGTTCAAACCTAGGTAAGGCAGCCAGAGAGGTACAAGAAGGAGGTTTGCATATTTGTAAACATTTCTGTAACTTTATTAGCCCCTGTGTGATATTGTCAGGGTACTCTTCACCACGAGTGGCTGCCTCATGAAGGCCTGGAGAAACAAAACATTAAGTACTCGCTAAAAGTCAAGCAAGGTAACCCTTCTAAAAAAAGTGTGTTCCCATTCCAAAACAATGTAGTCACAAACTCCTCTAGGTGTGTTTCTTACTGCAGCGTCAAATCTTTAAAAAGCTTCACTAGTTCCTGCTTGCATAAATCAAGGTTTAATGGGTCCAGGGACAAGTAATCTTACCTTTGAATCCGGCTTCTGGAACACTGGACGCTGAAATATGTAAACATAAACAATAAAGTCTTGCAAAATAAAAACATTGCCGCAGATCTACTTCCTGACATCAGCGACTTCAAATGATTGCATCAAAAGTATGTAAGTTTTTTCCTAAATGGCATTTGGATCAAAGTGTCAGGTCCTCCGACATTGTAATTAAAAAAAAAAAGGTCGTGTTCCACTGCTATTTGTAATGGGGTCCAGTTATCAAAGATTAAAGACAATGCAAAATGTAAGTTCTTGGAGATTTTTAAAGTTGTTTTTTATTGTGGTCCACGCATTTGAACAAACACTTTTTGAGGATGATGCAAACGAGTGTGAAACAATTAAATCACTTGATCAGTTAAACATAAGCAAAAAAATGTGAAACATGAAAAAAAAGGTATTTCGATGACTCCAATATTATGATCATTCCAGAGAAACTGCCGCCTCACCTTGGAATATTTCGTCCACGGCAAACGGGTCCTCGGACTGTGGCATGTCCACGGTCAGCGTAATGACGCAGCCTGGCTCGATGCCAAGACTGGACAGAGTTGACTCGTTATCGGTCAGCTGCTGACCGCAAAAGTGGAGCGTCTGATCAAACGGGGCCACCGAGAAGGCGTGCATCACCTGATCAGAACATCAAGCGGACTACTGTTAATTTCCAATCAGATCTGGTGTTGATATGGGCCCCGATTCGTGATGCTGAATAGCAAGCCGTCGTGTTTGGCAAAAGACTTGACAGCTAAAGAAGGTGATATTCTGTTGTGGTTGTGGGGAAGAGACTGCTCACCTTAATTTTCAGCTCCTTCAGTGTGTTGCCGGAGGAGACAATCACCTCCTTCTCCCCTCGGACTTTGCGGTGTCGCGAACTCCGCCGGGTACTGTCGGCATAGCTACTCAGTCGGATCTTCTTGCTGCCGTTGACCTGCTGTGGGTGTGTGTCGGGGGGGGGCACCAATGAAAACTAATGGAACAACCTCAAATTTGTTGATCAATTTTGGGTTCCACTGGGGGAAAACATGACTCAAACCTGTCTACCTGGTATATACTGAACCAGAAATTCTATGACCTGAACGATGCAGTCTTTTGTAACATAAGAGTGTTACGTATGCTGTGTGTAATCCTTTTACTGTGTCCATTCTTCATCGTGTAATCACTTCCACAGCAAATAGTCGGAAACTCTCAGCACCTCTATGTTTGCTGGTACTGCAACTAGTCAGAAACCGTATGTGAAACCCATTAAAGCAAGACAGACATGAGTCCAGGGACCAGACCCAGAGACATGTTAACAGAATTACTTTCAATATTAAACATGAACACCGTTCTTTCTTTAAGACTCATGCTTTGCTTAAATACTGAACTGCATAACAGTACTTGCAAGCAAGTCCTGAAATAAAATTGCAAATAAAACAGGATGAACTCTGAAATCGTAGATACATTGCTCTACCACTCACCTGAAAGAAATCTGGATCTCTGGCTGTGTCGTGGCTTGACCTCTTCCGGTCCTCTTCGTCCTGGGTGTGACCGACGGAGTCCAGCTCTGTGACGATCTTGCGGACGTAGATGCGGGCCCCGCTGTACTCCTGTCGCTCCAGCCTAGCCTGGGTTTGCCTCGCCATAATGCACTCCATGCAGGACTCTGTAAAGTCAGAAAGTACCAGGCTACACTGAAAGTCACTGTCCTAGTTGCAAAACTGGACAACTACACTTGATTCAATACTCCATGTTTCACTCACACGAACCTCAGCTTTCTGTCCCTCTCTCAAAAAAGACTTTCTTATGCTTGTATAAAGTATAAAGACAATGTTTTGAAAACATTTTGGATAAAGTTTGTTTGCTTTTAATAAACATTTGCTGAAACATGAAATCAGGGAAAGGTGTAACATTCAACATTAAGACAGTCCAAAAGTCAATCTTCTTTTGCATGTAAAAAAATGAACCAAAAGAAATACGTAAAGATGGATCGATGCTACATGAAACATTTTACAAATTCGGTTTCTCGATCTCACCTGGTTGGCACTCCAGCGTTACCGGCCTGCCATTCTCAGATGCTTCCTGATCACGGAATATCCGTACGGCAAAATCCACGGTGAAGTTCTTGGTGAGAAATTCCCACTCGTGGGGCCAGACTAAGGAGTACCTGTGGGAAACATTGGGGGGAAAAACACAAATGCCAGAATAAAAATGGCCAATTTCTGGGGCTGTGGGGTTTAGTGGTTAATGATGGAACTCATTGTCACAGGATCAAGAATTCAAATCAAGCAACGGGCATTCACCTTGTGTCCTTGACCAAGAAGCTCTAACCCAATTTGTCTTACCAACCAGGATTACAAATGGCCACCCTTGGGGGCAGAGGGGGTTATTGTGTTGGGTTAGCTGTTTGAATCTGAAATGGCATGATCAAACTGCTTACTTCTCAAAGAACTGAGATGGGTCTGAGAATGTTTACGAGGTCCTTTGAGCAAGGATAGCAATGCGCACCAATGGATACGTGAGCTTCTACATCAATTAATCGTGATCCCTAAAGGCCAGTGAGGGCTGCTCAGTTATGCTCAGGCCAAGGAAAAAGTTGGGAAGTAATACTTACATGTTACTCGTTACCTCGTCTACGGTGCCCGGCTCAAATACGAAGCGGTTGTGGTTACATATGAGGAACGCATTGTTTACTTCGCTTAGCGGGGCGTGTTTCAACGGCTGACGCACGAATTCCCGCCACTGCTCCAGGAAGGGTCGACTCACGGCATAGGCCTCTGTTACTTCCTTGAGGACAAATTACACAAAGTAGAGTAACAAGTGCGCCAAATTCATGACGCTGCAAAGTGCATAGCTCTCCTCTAAAAAAAATCATTTATCCATGTCTGTATTAAAGCAGTAAATGTCAACAGTAGCTTGGTAGCAGAATTGGAAGGAAATATATGGGGCATTTGGCAAAAATAATAAAGAGGTTTGCAAACTTCGCCTAATCTTTAAAGGGCATGGGCTGTGCTGGGAAGATTTCTTGTCAAACATGCATCAACACTTAAAACAAACATAGATAACAAGAAAACACATCTGCATTATTTCAAAATGTGCGGAAATATGTCAAAAATTACAGTTTTCAGGACCTTATTTTACTCCCTTCTCGGGGCAAAAGCTAATCACCAGCCGTCTGGTACAGAAAGTTGTCTGAAGAAATGCCCAAGAATCGTGACGTCATAGGACAGAGTCCTTCATCTGGCATTTACTGTTATGCATTTACTGTTATGTACGTAATGCAGTAGGCGTTAGCGTGTACCATCACTCAAGCGACGTTAATTCCAGCACTGATGCTTTTTACGATCATGACAGCAATGAGTTGTCATGTTCGTCTTATTCATTTGACGAAGAAAGCGACATTAAAGGAGTTAATGAGGCACAAGAAATATTGCCTTATCAGTTTGAACCAGAATACACTCAGGAAGAGATTTTGTAACTCGAGGCTGTTGGCCACAGTCATGGCGGCGACTTGGAGGATCAACAAAAACACTGGACTAATATTGGAGTTTTGCTCTGCCCGACGCGTATTATAACACTGTATACTCAGTGTTTGCCCCAAAAGGCTTGTGAAAAACCCCACAAGCGTACTCAGGTGGGACTCGAACCCACAACCTCCTTTTTTAGTCCGTGGTTATAGGCTAGCCTACTTCGTCAAACTTGGTGTTTCATTCCGACAATTTTATTTTCACTGTGCACTGCGAGTCGTTTGCTTGGACCGATTATCTTTCTTGCCCGAACTATGCTTTCTGGTCTAGAAAGTAGAGTCCGCCCCATGACGTCACATTTTTGCTAAGACTTGTCTGCTGCCCTCACTGACCGATCTCAGCAAATTTTAGCGAAGAGCCCAGGCGGAGACTGAAAAAAGCACACAGAAAACACCAAGTTTTGCTGATTTAATGACATAAAAGAGGGGTTAATCCAACTTATTGTTTATAAGACGGTTGAAAAATCATAACGTCAATTTAACCCTACATGGCCCATCCCCTTTAAGCCCTAACATGAATGTGCGGGCTACACCAAGATTGGACTTGTGGTGGGGTAACCTTCTTCTCCCAGCTCGGCCGGTGTCTGTCGTTGAAGAGCTGATGCAGAGCCGCTTTCTGGTCAGCTGCCATCATGACCCTCAACATGCCGTCTTGTTCCTGCTGCTCGTCTCTGTGCTGCGGGAAGAGAACAAAAATTGGCCGAAATTTATTCATCCCTTGGCTGAGTGACGTGTGGCTTGACTCACATACTCAGTCGAAAAGGGGAGAGGCAGGTCTGAAATACTCATGGAGAACAGTCAAGTGTCATTTCTGACCTGACACGCCCGGCACAACTCCTGATCCTGGTTGAACTTTGGAGCATCGGGGAAGTACACATGGAGTCTTTCCCACACAGCGACCGGCACAAGCTTCCGCAACGTCTCGTCCGTGCTCAAGCCATCTGCCAAACAAATATCACAAAGTGTTCTGAGAATGAAGACATCCGGAGTACAGGTGTTAAAATGGACATCATAGTTTAACAAAGATGCACCAGATCTGGGAGTGCAGGAGGTTAAGGGTGCTACTCAGGGGGTTAAAGGCATCTGAGGTGATACCACGGAATGATTTCTTTTTCGATGATAGAACTCTGCCAAAGAACCCAAGTTTTGACTCAACATTTTGGCCAGTAGGTACTGGTCCTCTTCAGATAAAGACCAGCGCACACTGTTAAAACACTGAGTAATGTACGATCCCTTTACAGTCACAATCGTACGCAGAATTTTGTGCCAACATTGATGCACATTTAAAGGACTTGAACAGAATCCCAGTCCTAATTTCTTGCACTTGACAATGACCTTTACAGTTTCTACCCACTGTTGCAAAGCTTAATATAAAACTAAAAGGCACAAACCTCTGTCCACTTCACAATGCCAAAGAAAAATGCAACGATCAAGAATTTATCTTCAAGAGTTCACGATAAACTTCTTACATTCTGCCAGGGATTTATCATGTTTTCTTTGTTGCTAACGCACGGTAATACACAAACTAACCATCAATTCAGGAGCCAGGTATACGATGAAAATTGGTATCTACGGACCAAAAAATCCACTGTAATACCCTGCCCAACGAAAACCATTTGCCTGGAAATTTAAGTGGCTGTTTACATTTTCCCAGAATGCACTGCAGGCTTTGTGCCTCTACTGGCAGCTCTCATGTCCTCAAGTGGTTCAAACTCACTGTGACTTACTGTGTGGGCATAGTAGCTCCGCGTTGAATGTGCCCACCATGGACTCCACGTTGGGCTGATCAGACGTCATGTCCTGTCCTGCTGAACCCCCCAAAAAAGAAAAAAAAATGGGCTCAAGTATCGACCAAGCATGCCTGTAATTTGTTTTCTTCTGACAAGCTTTACAACAGAACTGAAGAAAAAATTTCCCATTAGAATGGTGAAGGGTGAATCCAGGGACTGACGTAATGACAAATGTTTCATCAAGTTTGGGTTACCATCACAATTAGCGACTTCTGGCTCTTTTCCCTCCGATGGCTTCTCTCTGTCGAGTACCATTTTTCTCCATTGCCTCAGTGACGCCTTGCCGACCCAATAGCCAGGCAATCTAAACAGTGAAACCGTTGGACTTCTGTAAAAAGCTGGCCCACAGTTACGGCTTAGACTAGGGCTTCACTTTGAGAATCACAAGGAAAAGGCTTGATGGGACGACTAACAAAATTATATCCTTATTCCTTCTGTGCACATGTTACGGATGTCACACTCATCTTAACTCCCACACAGAACACATGCAACAAAAGTATCCACACAGAACACATGCAATAAAAAATAGTGCCAGTTTAACATGTCTCGATCACCATATGAGTCTGTGTTCAGGAGTCCCTTGGAGATGAGTGAAGTAACGGTGGCTATATAAGAGCAATGTTAGGTTGGTAACACACATGCTGTGCTCTGAGCTCGGTATTTGACTTGAATAAAGACTAACTGAGACATTAGATTCTCCGTTCTCTGTATGCCTGCGAAAAAAGCATAACCCGCTTCACCCTGGTTCAAGCTTGTTCTTGGTTGTCGTGGTAACAAACTTGCTGTCCTCGTTTAGGTTGGACTTCAGCCGCATCATGCGACATCGTTCGCGGACACACTTCAAACACAGGCTGGTCCCGGAGAGGCGCGGACCGCCATCGTACTTTGAATGTAGGATTCCTGCCTGGAATTGTCAGGAAAGATTGGTGACAAGATACTGAGTATGTGAACGATTTGTATAATGGTATTCAAAGAACTTTCTGGTAAAATAGATACGCAATTGTCCAAAATGTCACATTAAAAGAAAAACATAACTTTCTTCCAGGACTTACTGCTTCCTGGCTTATCCGCTTGACCTGTTGTATCTTGTCCGGATCCAGGTTGCCATGGCGACAGATCAAGTCAGAATTGTCAATGGGCTTGCAGGCGGTGTTGCTGTCAACATTCAGCCATTGCTTCAGCCAATCAGATTTCAGCCACTCGTACCTGCTCCCTGTAAATAGGGAAGAAAGCACCAATCGGCTTCGTGAACATTAAAAGCCACGCCCTCCAAGACCGTACACTACCCTAGTAAAGAAAATCTGTAAACTCCAAAATTTTGCCGAAATAGAAATCTACCAAGTGTCCCCCAACTCCATCCTCTCGAACAGATTAGGTGAAGAATTTGTAAGAACTTGTCTCTTGATATCTGACTCCACCACCGTTGATGCTCCAAAATCTGTCTTAATTTGATTTTGAAACATTACAAGATTCATCGTAAAGCCCTAAGCTCTCAACCACCCCACGCCGACCCCCATCTCACCTGGTTTGGGAGGTAGCATCAGGTACAGTCTGGTGATCTCGGCGTGTCTGGCTCTCCCGCTGGTGATGCTACGCTGCCTCATGCCTGCCATCTCCTGGACCCACTCCTCAAACTGCGCCCTGTCTTGCCTCACGAGGTCTTGGAGATAGCCCGGTAAAGAATCCTCCGAAAGAGAAATACCTTGCCGCTCGGAGTTATCTGCTTGGTTTTCTATGAAACGACAAACTAACATATCAAAATTTGGAGGCGGTATTCACCACCCAACTAATCACCAACAGTTTCAATTTTGAATTCCAAAGAGCTGATAACAGCACACATATCACTTCTACTCACCTTGACTCGGCCTTCTGGTGTACACTAACATGTAGGCGTTCTTAGAAGCATGATGACCTTTGACATGCTTTGGCCGTTTTCCCTGCTTTGGTCCGCCACCTGTCATGAAAGCATGGATTACCAATGCTTTGACTTTGACCACAACCAAAAAAGGTACCTGAATCAATTACTCCAGAAGAAATATCCAAGACTGAAGACTTTCTTTTCCAAATTGCATCAGGTCACTGGATGACCCAAATGTAAAAAAAAACATATACTTTGAAACACTGACCTCACGACCTTTGACACAGGGTCAACTAATTTACATATCCCTATGCACCTAAATAGGCACTGCATTTGAAGTATTCTTACATGTGAGTGAATGGGCAATCAGAATACTGGAACCTGAAAAGTCTGCACAAATGACCAGTCTACAGATTATGCCGTTCTTGGCCAACCTTGTTCCATGGGCTGTGTGCATGTCCTTCCGCTAACACTTGGTCAAAAAAGTAATGACAACGAGCGTTTATTCTGAATGAATATATGCACAAACGTAAGCCTTACGTGTACTTCAAAGGCTACCTGCCCGACACGCGCTGGCGCCCATGATAACCCCCGTCCCGTGTGCAAGCCTATCGACAGCCATCCTAATTTTATATCTCTAAAATAAAACAGAGGGATATTTAAATTTCACAGCACCAGGGGTTAGATCAAGCAAGAAATGGTGGAAACAAACATAGTGCAGCGAGGCTGTACCGGACATGGGGACCAGGCTAATTCTCGGCCTTCTACCTACCTTGGAGGTCATCCTCCGAGCCCAGCTTGAGGTTCCTGCCCTCGATCCTCTCCACCTCCTCATCATTGAACTTGTGCCACGCCCCCTCCTGCCGGACGTGGGCCACATAGTGTCCAGAGTAGGCCGTGGGCCCACGGTGGATCAGGACGGCTGTCAGCTCGTAAACTGTCTCTGCGTCTGCCAGAAAGAGCCGATAATTCTGACCGAGTCTAAATTCTACACCATGTTTCTCAATACCGTTCATGACAAACAGATCTGGAAGTTAAACAATCCAAAGTCTGCCAAACTTTAACACTGGCTTCTGTCTAACTTTGGTGGTTTCAGCACTGTAAAACTAAGTCAGCATTAAATACTTGCTAGAGCGCTTGAGGCTAAAATTTTGTTCAAGTGCGAACAAGAAGCATCCACTATTCAGTTACTGCAAAACTACTCGCTGTAGAGACTTTGAGGTTGTAAGTGAAGACTTCCTCAGGTTATTGTCAGGCCACGCAAATGGGACTCACTCCTGATGAAAAAGTCGATACTCCTGCAGCGCAGTCAGATGGTAGAATATTTGAGTGACACATCTTGCACCACTGCGAAATGGCACAGCGCCCTCAACCATTATGGCATAAAGCAAATGAACACAAAAATACACTGTCGGTACTGAACCGTACCTTTCCTGGGGAGATACGGAGTCATGTCTAGAACTTCAGGGAACTGGATGAAGGAGTTCAACTTCTTCTTGGTTCCTGTTTGCCTGTTGATGAAAGAAGAGGTTAACCTTCAAAGAGCCAGGTTATTTTTAGCCCATCTCGCAGGGAAAGGGGGGGTGGATTCCAGCCCCCCCTCCCCGAATTCGGCTGTGCCATGCTCCATAGTTTTACTGGGCAAGCATGTTTAGACACTCCTCGTCGTTATAAAAGTGAAGTTTGAACTCAATCACATGTACGGTATTGTCGTTACGGTCATTTGCAGTTCAAGGTTACAAGTGTCCTAGCAAGTGGAAAAAGTATACACTTTTGGCTGAACTGTCTTGGAAAAATGGACACAGTGAAAGAATGGTATGTTAAATTGTCACAATATTGGTGTCAAAATCACTGTGCAGAGCTACTCTAAAAACTATTAAAGGCTCCGCTCCTGACAAAATTGGACTGCAGCGATATCAGAAAAATTGGTGAAGGGAGAGAATCCCATCACCCTTGCTCTTTTAGGGTTGAAATGGGGTTGGAATAGGCCTATATCATGCACCTGTATATCTCTTAAATTACCAACCACAGGTTGACCAATGAGATGCCAGAGAATGTGCTCCAAGCCACCTGTCAAATCAGGGAGGAGGTTGGGGTGGGGGAAATCCCAAAATATCCAGAGATGTAATGAAATAACATGAAATACCATGAATTCTCGTGTCTTTTCACAGCTAACGATGAGATTTCTCTCAAATATCGTTGTGACTATGACGGTGAATCTCCAACGGTTGAATGTCTAAAAAACCTCAAATTTGGGTTCAGAAATCCCCAAATCCAGCAAACTCCCAATAAATCATGCCCCTACTGAAATCCCAACCAGTGGCATTGAGTCCTAAACAGTATCATACAACAAATTGTCTGCGCCCACCTATCAAAGACGAATCGCAGTAGCTGGATATTGAGTACCGGTGGAAGCTGCTGCAGTTGGATGCGGCGAGTGGCGTCCTGTTTGGACCGGCAGTTGTCGCAGAAATACTGGTTGGCGCCATCAAGGTGCTCATCCTTAGCGGCAAGATCATGATAGATAGGTAAACTCAATTGAAAGAAACCTCAAGGACTGGGACATTAGAAAAGTATAAATGAGTTGTCGGAGGTGTAGCACTTGTACTTGAGCTTGAACTTAAACTCGAGTGCAACTCTCAAAGCTCACACTCAAAGCTGGTTCAACTGTGACAATGCCAGTAACAAAGCACACAATACCTTAATATGTAAGTTTGAACAACACAGAAGAAGGCATCACGAATACAGATTTCATCAAATCAACAAAAAGCCAACAAGAGTTTCGATGGGTATTTCGAACCCTTCACACAAATACATCAGTTCATGAAGTCTCTTTCTTTTACTCAAATTTTTCTCAGCTTGTAAGAATCTTCATTTCAGGATACTTCATATCTTTTCTAAGTAACGTAAAGCATAACAAGAACTACTCATTTGATTTGGCCAAGGCTTAGAGACCCTTGGAAAAAAAATCTTCCCAAATGTGTCAGACTTGAAGAACAAAGAAGTTGCAGTTACCTGTAAGAATTCTCCTAGGCTTTCGCTCAGCTCTCGGTGACCTTTGATGTTCAGGTCAAGTTCATAGAACTTTGACGGCTGTCTGGAACTGTGGCCGCAGTTATTACACCTAAAAAAGAAAGACAGGATATCATAAACACCTTTCAAGATTGCTCAAATTCAGGCGCCTAACCTCAATATGCGTGATGTCATCAATAAACTGAGATCAACATGTACTCACAAGAAAATGAAATTGTGAAATCGTATTCAGTAGTATTCATGAAGATTTGTTCCAGATAACACATTTCGCATTTAATCACTGAACACGAATGTTATTAACTTACCTGGTCACGTATGCGTACTGGCCTCGGAATTGCTGCTGGATGACATCCCGCACTTCAGGATGTGTTTGTTGTGACAGAGTTTCCTCCAGTAATGACATAAAAAGTTTACTGAACTCTTGGGCATCCTGCAGTTTTAAGAAACAATCCAAGGAAGGCACCCAAGAGATAAAAGCAATGTTCCTGACATGAACTGAAATTGCTCTCTTTTACTTGAAATAACTTGTTTCAGTCAAATCTGCCGTTGTGGCCACCTTCCTACTGCAGTAGCCTTGCAAAACTAGCCACCTTTGCTTGGTCCTGGTTTGATTCTCAAACAGACAGACTGTAACGACGTCTTGCTATTGCAGATCCTGCCTAGCACGGCCTGTGGCCAACCCAGATCAAATCATTTGTGTAGAAATATATTGCTGTGAAACCTGTGTACTCAGGACTCAAAAATGCACGTTGAGTTATGAAGACTTATTCTTGCTATCCTTGTGTCGTGAGAGCACAAGAAATTAAAAGAAACACAAGACGCAAAGTCTTTGTTTCAGACTGATTCATTTATTTGATAAATTAATACCGCGGGTGGCCACGATATCAAGGTTTAACTGTGCATGCTTTGACGGACAAGGTTAAAAATAAAAATTAAAGTACTGGGCGGCTCTATCTATGCTAATTTGAAGCTGATCAGTTCATAAAGTAGCAAGGCTGGAAGGACAGTACAGCGGGGAGTGAACGAGAAATACAGACCTGTTGTAGTGCAGCATCGAGACCCAAACAATTGACAAGGCCCGAGGGGTCAATATATCTGCAAGGAAACCCCAAACGACGCTGTGAAAAAGAGACTTAATTGGCGAACTTCAAAAATAAAAAATATCCATCCACAGCATTACAATGGTCTGACCGCAGCACACGTGAGACGGTGCCAGACAAAATTTGACAACAAAATGGCTTTGAGCCAAAGGCTGGTGCACGGGGAATGGGGTCGATGACTGGTCAGGTCGTGCCCCACAACCTACCTTCTGTTGCTGAACTGAAGCAAGGCAAAAAGTAGCTGTAGATGGCCACAGATGCACGTGGGTGTGTAACCACCTTCCTTGGTTGTGCTGCTTTCTGGCGGAAAGAAAAAGGTGTCTATTATTTTTAATCAACACAGAGACTAGGATCCAATGATCCATAAAATAAATGGTGAAGGTCAAATTACAACCAAAGATTTTTTCCTAGTTTTGTTTTCAATCTGAAATATTTACTAGAAAAAGCAAAAGAGGACAAGGGAACAGGTGAAGCTCACCATCTGCTAAATCACACAACTAGAGTTTCTGTGACTTTTACTTTTTTTTCTTCAAATTTAAGACAGAAGGAAAATTTAGAATCGGACATCAATCATTTCATAAACGGAACACACTTAATCAGCCGACAAAACTATATGGCACATAACATTCCTCAGAGAAGGGGTGGAGTTTAAGGTGATGGGGGGAGGGATAATCTTGATTCCTATGAACAGATTTGATTACTACTTGGTGGACTTTTGGATACTTGCCAAAGACAGGACTCACCTGATTGGTTGTGCTTATCTGTTGCTTGGCAACGCAATGGCCGCCACTTGTACATTGCTGCCCGGAAACTGTGGTTATGAAACCACACCTGTGACGAAGTTGAAAAAATGGAAAGCTAAAGAGTAGCCTGAAAATGTCTCCCAAGCAGATTAGAGACTGAAAGAGACAAGACATAAAAAAAACTATACAGTGTCTAACCGAATGTTTAAATCTAGAACTCACTTGCAAGAAAGTGTTGACATAACAAGTTGCTCCAAGATTCTTCAACCCCACAAAAGAATCCTGTATGAAAAAACGGAGGAAAAAAAGGACCAACAGGATTGTAAAGCAACAACACTGATCTCGGTGAAACAAAATAGAGAAACACAAAGGAAAGGTCCAGAGGGTATGCCGTTTTAGCACTCAAAAAACTTTCAGCATTTCAATACTAATAAACCAGTTCAGTATTCAAGTAGACAAGGGAACACTTAAACTATTGAACAAGAATAAGTGCTAATCCTCGAGACTACAACTGAGTATCTTTTGATGAATGAGTATGACACTGAGTACAAGAGTAACTCAAGTGCAGGAATTAGAAATACAAGTACAGAAAATGTGTTAAAGATGAGAATGAGCACTGTGGTCCTTTAAGGCATGGACATCTGATGAGTGTGAGTCATTGTAAAGGTTATTCAAATTGAGTATGAGTGAGTATGAGCATGAGCTGTAAGCATGTACCTCTGCCCTTCTTTCAAGGTTGGGGTCCTCCACCTCATGCCAACGCTCATCCTTGATGTCACATAGCCACTCCTTTTCTCCCAAACCCACCAGGCAGTTGGGATTCCCCTTACAGTTCTGCCTGAGTTGTGAAAAGATTTAATGATTAAATTAACGGCAAAGAAAGTCACACCAGCCTCTGAAAACAGACTTCAACACTCACTGCATAAGAATCTTGTAAGGAACATCCTAACGGCATCCACACATACAGTGCACCAAATTGAACTGAGGGTACACACATGAAGTTTGCGCGTCAACTTTCACGTAACATCAAGCAACACGCAAGTTTAAAGCAGTTCGGTCGCTCCAAACCACAATCTTGCAAAATCCTACAGAACCATCTGGTGGATTTTGAAGGACCTGGGACTGGCTTGACATCATGCCCCCTTCCCCCGGTCTTCCCCTTATGCAGTGATGCCCCAGAATGCGGCATAACGTGAACCTGCAAGTGTTGTGCTGACAAGCTGGTAGTCCAATGCGGTACGCTAGCTCCACATGCTCAGCTGTCACATCGTCGGGGCTGGTGGTGTCTGTCCACTGCCAACTTGCTTTGTCTAGCTGGACTTTGGTGGGCATCTTTCTTGTGGAGGTTGCCAAATTAAAAAGTCATATCCTACATTCAGCGCAGAAATATAGGAAGAAAACAGTGGCATCAGGCATGTACATGTACGGAGGTAAGCTTCTTGCAAAAACGGGGGCAGGATATTGATATTTTAGGCCCTAAAACAGTTGAACATTTTATAAAGTAAAACAGATTGACTGATTGCTCCCATTAAAAACAATGATCCTTTTCATGCAGCTATCACAAAGCACAAAATCTTCACAGAACAGGGTAGGCCTACGTGAGTAGGTGGTAGGCCTATTATTAATGATAATTGATGTAGGCCTAAGCCTGTGGAATTTATCAACTTTGAAGGACATAGGCCTAATGAGAGTTTTTCAGAGATTCCTTCTAGTGTGCCGGTACACTATTATTAATAATAACACTCGCCTGAATTTGTGCCCAATTTCCGGACGCCACCGTTTTTGAATTTCGAACTAAATTTCACGACAGTCTCACTCTCAGATATGACAGAAATTGCTGAACATGACAAAGTTTCAGCAAGTACTATGAAGGTAATACTATCAGTGAATGAACGTGAAGTTTTTCAACAAAGAGGAAAGTCGCGGGAAACGAAGCCTGAAAATACTCATTCATCTGTGTCAAGTGTCAATAAAGGGACTCGACATCTCGATAACGTTAGGTTTCAAGTCCTGCTCCTCTATTCTTCAAGTCAAAATTAATGAAAAGGTGGAAAATGCAGGAGAAAGCTTGTTAGAAAATGTAAGAAATTGAAAAATAATATTTTAAATGATTCTTTTCTCACCGTTTGACACGCAGGGTAGATGTTCTCAAACGCCACTGGTCGCTCGTCTTCGGTGGCGCGGCAGTACAGTGTGTGGAGGGATTCCAAAGAAAAAGGGAGTTTCATACCGCACGAGGGCGCTGTTGGATGCGAAATAATCAGGGTCCAGTCCACTAATTCAAGCCCCATTGAAAACTTTGTAAAATCAGCACCGTTCAGGGCCCAATAGCATGCACGCCAACATCCCTGAGATTTCTGAAACACAAATCAAATTCTTTTCTGGTCACTTATCTTTCAGTTTNACATTTTCATTTATTCCCACAAAACAAAATCACCCCCAAATAGTGATTTTTCCGAAGTCTGATTGCAGCCATTTTTCAAGTGGCAACCCTCAAATTTCTCGGGCACTTAGGACCATTTTTCAACCGTAGTTTTTAGCCCTTCTGCTCTCATATGAAAGTTCAAAGACCCAGGGAGTTGATCCCGGCAACGATTTACACAATCTCACCATTTTGGGGGCCAAACAATCTCCTTTTTCAAAAGATACTGTGGAGCACTTTTAATGCTAGTGAGCTGGCCGGAAATTCTCACTTGAATTAGTGGTCTGCACCCATCAAACTTGTATAAGTTCTAGAAGCTGACATTCTCAGCGACTTGGAGCAAAAACATCACAAAATCTTTTTATCCCAAAACGGTATCCCATACCGTGCTAAAGTGTCCCTCTCCCAATAACCTGCTCATAGTAAACTTTGATAATAGGGAGTCGCACCCTCCAATTTCAGATCTTACGAGGTTACAACATTGAAAATGCATTGGCCAGATTATCAACTTAAAAAAATCCAACTTCATAAACATTTCCAATTAACAGAGCTACAAATTGTGTGGAAAATGCAAAAAGTAATCTCTCTCGTAGTTAACAATTTTTTTCGACTTCAATGTACGACCCTAACACGATTTATGGGACATGCAAAATAACTGTAACAATTTTACCTAATGGAACAAATTACACGGTGATTTAATTATAAGCTCGGCCTAGTTATTTCAAATCAATGGATAAAATTAATACTTAGAAGAGTGAAGTCTGTAAAATTAATACCTAAAAACAAGCATCACACTCACTAAACGTGGGCTAAGTCTAATTTCGAGCACGAAATGCATACTACCCTCGTGTGGCGTAATTTGCCTGTCTTTGTTCGGATCCTTTTACGTAGAGACGATCGACCTGTGGCCCATTAAAAGAAGCAACATCACCACGGCACTATTTTTGTAATCTAGGGATAACCGGCCAAAAGCAGCTTCAGTGTTTTTTCCCGACAAATTATTCCATGCATGACAACTTATTAAAACAAGCCGGGACTTTGCACAGAAAGATGGGTTGCATTGTAGAAAAGGCCTCTCACCCACTCAATACCAGTTACTAGTTCATGACCATTTCAAAGCAGCTCGAAAAAAGGCGTCCCATCCCCGGGAAATTGATTTTTTTTTTAAAGTAAAAGAAAGGACAAATTAAAATTCAAAGGGAATGAAACCACAAATTTTGTTTTTAAAAAACTTCAAAAACAGATTTCTTGTGATTGTCGTATTGCTGATGATAAATATGATTCCCCAAAAAATTCCCCTACACAGCCTTCCTCCCCCGGAAAAAAATGCCTACACGCTCATGCATGGAAATTTTAATTGGGCCTAATCATCAGTTGCAACAAAAATGAGAATGGACAGTTACATGTAAATCTTTATGCAAAAAAATCCGAAGCTTATAGGATACTACAAACTAGGCACACACTGTCAGTGTACATGTGATGTATTTCCAACAGCGATGGCAACGACTGATGCATGATGCTTCAATTATTTAAATGCTTCCATTACCCATTACCTAGATATCAAAAGACGAAACTCAAGAGTGAAAAAAACATCAAGATTACGTTAATTCATTGTCAGTTAAAATTAAGTGGCAATAATCCAAACAAACTGAACAAAATGGAAGGACAACTTTGAGCACAAAGTTGTAGAAAGCCACCCACAAGAATCCAAAAGCCAACTGGTATAAAAATACAATATAAAAGTTGTCGAATCAAATCAATTAAACTTCGCAGAGAGGACATTTACTTCAGTTTACAAACACACCAGTCCGAGTCCTGTCACTGTCAGTGTACTCCACCCTAGACCACAAAAGACAGACAGTAAATGAGAAAAACATAAGCACATGTCAAACACTGCGCGAACGACACACAGTCACAAAAACTACCAGCGAAAAGGGAGATACGGAATGATATAAAAAAGCAACGTCGGTATACATGGGCCGCATACATTAGTGTCACGTATTTACAGAGAAAAAAGGAATGACTCACAAGAGACAATTCAAAAACGAGCAAGACTTTTTCCTAGGAAAGGAATGAATATACATATGTTACCAAGCGAAACAAATAGAACAATAATTATACTGTATTACCGAAGCATGAATAGCTGTAGACCTAGTTATTATCAAATCAATGGATAAATACCATGCGAAGTGAAGTCTGTAAAATTAATAACACGTAAAAACAAGCATCACACTGGCTAAATTTGTGCAAGTGCAATTTTGATCACAGAATGCACACTGCCTTGGTATGTGTGGCATGATGCCCGTCTTTGTTCGGATCCTTTTACGTACAGGCGAGCGACTTGTGGCATTTAAAAATTCGACGCGCAACTAGTCGAGTATGGGCTAAGTCGTCAACAGAGGGCAGTATTCATCAAAACTAACCGCGATTTTTGCGATGGAGCAAACGCAATGGCCATCATTGCCATGGAGAAGGATCTGCGCAGTGGCACCAAGAAATACTCATGTGCAGATAAGGCTTGTCGTCAAAACTCATGTCACTGTCGACACAGTGTGGACAAGACGGGTTTGGAATGGTGTGTGCTCTTGTTGGCCAGGAGATCATGTTAAAGTTTTGTCTCTGTAGCAACGCCGAATAGTTTTTAGTAATTTGTTCGTGTTGTAGGCCTAAAAGTTGATTGAACGTATTTAATTACAAATAGATGCTATAAAATTTGGAAGGATTCCACAGTAAGATTTGTGTTCTGTCGTATTTCTGCATGCTGTTGTCTTCTGTAATGGGTGATACATGTATATAGTCGTCTGCTGTCTTCTGTGGGTGCACCGCAGCAAATAAACTCCCATAGACAGCAGTGATAAATCCCCATACTCCACAAGTACATGTATTTAAAAATACTCACATCTCTCACAGGTATTCAGAAAAACGATGTTCGACATGTTCCTTTCAATTTTTAGTGGGTTGACAGATGGATTTTTTAGAAATTCTCCCCCAAAGTAGACCCCCCTATGAACGAAATTTCACTACCCGGAGAAGTAGTCATTTTGAAAATGCATCCCTCTGCAAAACGCCTAAATAGTGCCACTCTCGGACCCGAATGCATCCAAATTGCTAAGAATTGGAACCCCCGAGTCCGGGCCTGACGTTCAGTCTCATTTTTCTTTCATTCTCCAATTCCATGGCTCTCAGGACCCTCTTATATAGAATAATTTGCGTATATAACTTTTATCAATGAGCTCGGCGGACGGCTCTTGTGTCTATCTGTGTGCCTTCTGTTGTGCTTCACCATGTATGAGGTGCCGCTGCGTAGTACAAATAAATGTGACCCATGCATCCAACTCGGCATTTGTGGAACTGTTACCAGCGTGGCATTTTACTGATATAGGAAATTCTTTTCGGCCCTAAATAGCTATTTCTGCGATTGCAACATGTCGGACTTGAAACATCTTCAATAAGCTATAACCACCGGAACCGTGTAGGTTATGGTTTGATCAAACTGGGAAGGGAATTTACAAATGTGTCAGGCTAACCTTGTGTTATTTACCCCTCAGTGTTCACGCATTTACGTCACCACGACTTCAGGTTTAGATATGTATTCATTCCACCTCGCCGTGAACATGCTGTATCGGACTGATATGCAGGAAACTTATTTGCACACCGGTGACATATTAAGCGGGACTGGTGCTGCAGGAGGGTAATTATTTCCATTCAAATAATGTTGATCAGAAAAAAAAGTATCTTTTATGATTATATCGCATGACGTGCATTTTTATCCCGGGAAAGTAATACCCAGCTGTTCATTTCCCTGTGGGCGCACGGCTCTCAGATATCTTGCCGTGGCTCGCAAATGGTCTCGGAAAGATATGGAAATATGGCCCTTCCACGCTCCCTCACTGACAGATCTGTGAACAAATATCTTTTTATACCGCCTTGAGCAGAAGCACCCTTTCATCGGCTGAAAAGAACCATGGTCAGAAGTCCACCAAAAAAAGTGAGACTCGAGTGTTCATTTTGTTGGTAGCGATGCGACGGCAATGTTTGCGTTTCATAGTCGTTCGTGAACCAGCGATGCACAGTCACTACCAAAGGAGCCTCCGTTGCAAGTAAAATTTCACCCTCTCTTGGTCAAGTTCAGGGCTCTTGAAGGCCAGTTTCTAAGACGTACTCAACGTCAGTGCACTTGCTTTCGACTATGACTGACTTTGGTTCGTGTATTATCGATGATAAATGTCATTATTAGCGAAGTTTGCCATTTGTAGTTTGCCATAAGAATTCCCACTAGTATCGTCATATTATCTCCTGCAAACGCAGGCTGTTTGTCCTTATATAAACTATAAAACCGAGTGTAACGAACGGTTAAGAGCCAAGTTCTACTCATCCATTAGCAATGAATTACTGTATACATTATGACAAAGGTATAGGTGCTGAAAACTGAGTACATGGATTGGAATCATCTTTGTTTACAATACCACGAGCTGACCTCAGTTTTCGAATTTTGGTTTTAAGCTTGTTATGCATGAGAAAATCTTTATTTTCTGAAAATTCAAAACTTATAGGTTCTCTGAAAGGCTAACAAATTGATTTGGGTAAATTAAAACTGTTGACCTTCCTCTCTGAAACTTAACATTATTATTTCTCGGACTAACGCATTGCAATAGGTCACTTTGTGGAACGTGTAGACAATGCTGTTTTATTTCCACGAAGTGATTTACACAGTCTGGTATTTAGACCTTAAGTGATACCCTCTCGAATGAAGTTCGGTAATTCGGAACCAGTCTTTCGCGCTGTTTTGTGTCATTTTCATTAAGTGGCTGAACGTTGAAACTTATTTTTAACTGAGTTTCTGTTTCTATAAACGGCTGAGCTTAAGTACATTCCTTTTTATCTGATATTCGAATAAAATCGTGATGGCCATCCGTATAGAAGACAAAAAATCCTAAGCGACGCGTACATGTACTTGTGTAGTCAGTCACGGCAACAATACGGTGGCAGTGTCGTCTTTTGGAGTCTGCTACTCCGTCGGACCAGCCCACGTCAGCGAGCGGTCTAGCTTTAGAAGGCCGGTGACGTTGAGTCGTTTTGGCGGCAGTTTACCGCCTGGCCCGCAGCACAACAACGTCGACGAACGGGGACAGTAACGAGGGGACACTGCAGTTGATACCGGGGCCACACTTCTTTATTTACAAAACACAAGCTTTCGCAAAGGCGCTTCACATATGTTACAACTGCATGTATACTCCGCGGCACAGCAACATTAAGAAATAACAATGTGTGAATTACTGATCCTTTCGAGATTC
Source organism: Acanthaster planci (assembly GCF_001949145.1). Next base: position 1,721,158 of record NW_019091404.1, on the reverse strand, counting down.
AAAACGGACAATCATGATAATGAACTATTTTAAAGTGTGGCTCTGTGAATAGCAATCGAAACGGTGATTTATGTCTCAACTATTTACATTACTGTGCCAAACTCACACTCAAGTACAGGGCTTTTTATTGGTGTTTTTTCTCGGTCTGTCAGAATGGCTCATGAACTTCTGTCACGTCGACAGGAAATACTGTTCGTGTGGCACGGTTTGTCTCCCACAAAAAGCGAATCTAAACTGGTAAATATCCTCGGTTGACGGTTCAGAATGGGGGTCCTTAGCAGTCAGCTGCCGAGTTCCAAGTCGTGGGAAGACCTCATTATACGCCTACCCGTCTCACAGACGGCATGCGTACAGTGCAGCGTTCAGTCTCCGACTCTTGACAACTTTGCATTTTAAGTTTGCCCTCTCCTATTATCATATTCAACTGATATTATTTTTATTCCAAGTACCACACAGATGAAGTTCACTCCTAAAACCTCGCTCGAATCTGTGACAATTTTTTAAGCTTGCGTACAAATGTACGGCTGCTACACTCTGTCACCACTTTCACTTTGATAACCACATGTGAAAAGAGATATAGGGAGTACACAAATTGGTCACAAAACATATGAAGCGATAAGGGTATTTACAAAGCTAATATGCAGCCTTCCGGGGAAACCAAATGAAGTTGATGAAACATGCGTCACTATCAGGCTGCAGTGAGATACTCAGCTGTTTAGTTTCACCATGCAGCAGAGTGCACGACACGCCCGACGAGGATATTAATAAAAGGCGCCGTCCCATTCGGGCAGGGCTTCAATACAGCCGAGAGAGTACACAGGAGTCAAGTGACGGACATCCTTTTAACTACTCGACAATTCACTCACCATGAGGATCTTCGTGTTCTTCGTCTGCCTTTCACTGGCACTTGGTAAGCTATTTTGTTAATGCCTGTGACCTGATGAAGTTTCAGCTGACTATTAACCCTAAAACAGCCGAAGTGAAATCCAGCCCCTCAAACGTTTCTCCAATATCGTCACCGTACATTTCAAGTTTCACAAACCCACCCTCAGACACTAAAGTAACATCGTACAGTCATTGTGACACAAATTCTTATGACAATCAGACATGCTGTTCTTGCAAAATGTATATTTTTTCCGAGACAGGTCGGCCAAAAAGCAATTTTTCCTCATTCCATGTTCCACGCACGCGGGCGGAAACGTTTGTGGTCGTGAATTTCAATGACTACAACATCAGGAACCTTTGTCACATCTAATTAACATTTGTTCGTCTTGACAATGGTGTCTTTAAATGCGTGCTAAGTTTTAAAACGATCAGGTGAGTGACAGTAGAGTTCTTTGGGAGGGGAGGAATCTTTTTGGCTGTGGCTGGTCCAAACTAACCCGGCTCTTTGAAGGTTGAACCATGCGTTTCCGCCTTTGACCGAATAGCCGCACCAGTTTTCTGTCTACGAGGGCTTTGGATCAGTTTGCACCCTTACTCATATCAGAGAATTCTGGTAATTTTGCTGTCTGGTGTTAATTTCAACCTCGATCTCAATGGGTGCACCGATGTGATCTGAAGAAAACAGAAAAAAATCCTGTTCAGTTCTCTTCTCGTTTTCAGTTCGAAACTCAGTTTAAACCACCAGTCGCTTTTACCTGGGCATATTTATGAGTGAGTTTGTGCGGTCCTCTCTCCATGCTCAAGAGTGCAGAAATGTGTTGCGTACGCCTACATTTTAGATCACTCGTGCACACTCGCCCTATTCCCCTCCAGCGTTTTCACCAGACCGACTAAACGAGGGGAAATCGATCGTCGGCGGTATCGAGGCACCTTTAAAAAGTCGCCCCTATCAAGTCGCTCTCTTTATTTCCTCTACTGGAGGGTTTAACGGTCAGTACTGCGGTGGAACCCTCGTCAGCAAACGTTGGGTTGTAAGTGCCGCTCACTGTGCTGGGTAAGTATGTACCCCCGGCATTGTTGTGCTTAATCATCACCCAGTTGAGCTCGCTTAATTAAACTCGTTTAAAGTTGGACAGGTCACCAGTCAACTTTGCCTATTTCATTACGCGGTGTCAGGTGCACAAAAACTTTATGCCAGTCCTAACATGTCCAAAATGTTTCACCTGTCCAGTGATTCCAAAATGATGGACAAACTGTTTGTGTACCGAATTTAATCTGGACATATTATATTTACAGATTTAAAAAAAAATCATTAATGAAGTATCGACTAAATGTGTATAAAGGAATTTATGGTGTCACTGTCACTCCCTATCTGATGTGCAATGATGATTGGCTCGAGTCACGAGAAGAAGACTAACTGTGAGCAAGTTAATTCTTGATGAAAATCTTTTTACGCTGCACTGCACAGGAAACTCTGTCTAATCGGTCGTGCGCCGATCCCGGGCTGTAACCAAACAATTATGGACAACAGATGCGGGCAGTTTTTCCAGTAAAATTTCTGAATTTTAAATAGAGTTTTGAGTGGACTGGATTCGAGTCCAGTAGGAAGTCCGAGTCAGCCACTAGCCGGGTCCAAGCCAAGCCGGGTCCAAATTAAAACGACCCGAGTCGGAGCCGAGTCCGGACTCGAATCTCCATTACTGTGTTTAATGTTTATTCAGTTACACTGTATGTCTTTCCACTGGTTCCTTCTAACGCCGTATTTACAAATAGCTTACCTCTTCTTCTACTCGTATTCAATGTAGAGGGCCGGTGTACGTTGGGCTTGGATACCACGACTTAGACGTCAAACAACAGATCATCAAAGGCACGTGGTACGCTCACCCGTCACACAATTCCAAGACGTACGACAATGACATAGCTCTGATTTATCTGAGTTCATCAGCAAGCTTGTCGGATGCTGTACAGCCCATCAAGATTGCCAGCTCGGGATCAGACGTTTCAAGCGGCAAGAAGCTGTTAGTGAGTGGCTGGGGTAGACTGTCATGTAAGTCGTGTTCTTGTCCTTACTAGATGTGAAAGTACAATGTTGGAAATTGCACATTGTTATCTCCGTCGTTGTCTGTTACTCGACAGTGAACAAAGCAGCACATGTAGCGGTTTCCTTCTTATGGTTTGCCCTTGGTTTGAATAGTCACCAAATGATCTGTCTGCTTAAGACACAAATATTTCCTTAACCCGCAGGAATGGTAGCATACGAGCATATGGAGCAGTAATTATGTTCAGATACAATAACAACTTCCTCCAAATCATGTTCAATCTTCCATGCAGCCGGCGGCTACTTTCCGAGCAAACTGAGGCAGGCGGTGGTGTACGGAGTGAGTCGCAGCTCATGCAACAGTGACTATAGCGGCATTATCACAAACAACATGATTTGTGCTGCGGCATCTGGGAAAGACTCCTGCCAGGTAACTTCGAACCGCAACCAACCCAAACGTAAGGCAGGCAGATATGCCTGTCAGGGTGCAGGCTCTCAGACTGTCCGTGTGATCTGGCTCTCACCTGTAGCGCTCCCAAAGACTCTGTTCCACTGTAAATTTCCAAAGACTTTTCACAAACTAGCTCTGAATCACTCTTCGCCAGGTCTTGGGAAAGACTGACACGGAGCCACACCAATATCGCCAAAGTATTTTAGCCGAAAGAGACAGGTGTGGGTCCGGGGGAGGGGGTCATCCCCCCCCCCATTGCCATACATTTCTTATTGTTTGCCTAAAGGTGCAACCCCCCTTAACTTGAAAAGCACGGGTGTAGGAATCTTTGCGTGTTTCATTAGGGAAAAATTTCGAACCACCAGCCAGAAGATCTGGATCCACCCCTGATGAAACAAACTAGAACCCCCTCTCCTTCTACAATCAAGTGCACTTTGTCTGGTGGTCTCGTTCTTTTCTAGGGTGATAGTGGTGGTCCAATTGTCAGCAGCTTCTCCGAAAGCAGTCACTCCAGTAGCACAACGCTTGAGGGAATCGTCAGTTGGGGCTACGGCTGCGCCAGTTCCTACTACCCCGGAGTGTACACCCGAGTAGCCAAATACTGCGACTGGATAGCCAGTAAGACGTCACATGCAGTGACATGCTAGGCGCTTCCAATCCAGCATTCCTCGGCATTTCCATCATTCTCAATATTTTGAAAGTGATTCTATCATTTCTTCCTTCTTAATATAACAGCCAAACATGAAGTGTAATCATTAAGGAAACAGACTTCTGTGAAAGGATTTTGATTGAACTTAGTAATGAGTGAGCCGTTTAAAAGATTTGTTGGTGCAAACCTTCAGTCACTCATTACTGTAGCATAGTACGTGCTCCTATTTCAAGACGGGTCTGATAAGGAGTTAACATGTTCAGTATTAAATGATGACTATAGTCTGCTCCAAGGCATGTAAATGAAGCACCTGCTTTTCAATTAATCAGACACATTCGATGGTAGTTATTAATGCATAGCATTGGGCACCAAAATAGTTTAGTTTCCTTCAAATCGAACTGTCCTTTCCATCGCATTTTGATGTTGAAAAAAGTGGAAGTTCGTACCTACAAACAAATCTGATATCGGACACGTCCAAAGGTAAATCGTGTCCGAATGGTCTTCATGGAGCAATGGCTACGTTTACTGTAAGCATGTGCCCCTAAGCTTGTAATCAACGAAGCCTTAGACCCAGCTCTGGACACAATGATTCAGACAAGGTCTTTTTCTTTTACTGTAGTAAAGCTGAACAGCGACCTCTTTATGTAGGCCAACATTCCAGTAACAAAGAAAAATGTCAACGTGGGGCGATAAAACTAGCATGGCAAGAAATAAAATCAATATAACAAAACGTTAGTTTTATTTTGCTGTGTGTCACCTGCCTGCAGTTGTAACTAGCCCCAATTTATGAACGTCGGAAAACGGACTTTGTGCCCTAGGACGCCCTCACCGCTGTCTGAGAAACAGGCTGGGCCCACAGTCTGAAACATACACCTTCCCTAAAGTGTGTATATATATGTCGCAAACTAGATCAGAGAATATTGTTTTTAAAGATTTAAATATATGGAGAAAACATTTACAATTAAAGACAAATAATACACCCAGATATTAAAACATTCACGTACACAATCTGGATGAACTGCTTGACTTGGTTATCATAAGTAACACTCGGACTTTTTTTAAGATGCGAGGAGACGCCGTATGCCAAGTTTATCATAGAAGGGTAGAGCGACTTCAAGCATTTCTGGCACAACTTGAGGCACCTCATCTTGACTGATAGTTGTCTGGTGATCACTGTTGAAGGACTGGCTGCTTAACAACGTGCCTCGCCTTCATGATTTTACCCCAAATTACAGATTCAGTTTGGGATATTCTACCCCATTCAGTTCCAACATTTAAAGTCCACTTGTTTTTATGCAAAAGATTTTCCTATTTTATTACTCCATTACAACCTGTCCCTTGAAATATTACTGCAATTTGCTCTGTACATTCAGTTGGTTGGCAAGTTTTATATTCATTAATACATGTACACCCTACATTTGACATAACTGCTAGTTCTATTCCTTCCACTTGTCACAACCGGTGGATGACAAGATGACTACCCCGGTTAACTTTCTTTTAAACAGCAAGGACAGATATTTCACTTCCGACGATCACGACTGCCACACAGACCATTTTCATGTAGACAGAACAACACCTTCAGGTCTCCAAATGCAAATAGCACAGGAGTAAGTCCCCCTTAATAATCCGAAAATACTGTTAATTTAATCAACCACAGGGTTTCACAACCAAGCTTACACTTAAGTACTTTGCAGATTTAACAGTGAGAGTAACTTTTTCTGCAGGTTTAGAGTCGGCAGAGGGCGCTGTTTAGTCTTACTAGTAAACGCTTATCTGTTCCAGGGTAATTAAAATAGTGTTTGCATAATGAATTAGAGAAGGAAGAGTGTTTTAATGGGAGTTAGGCCGTGTCCAAAACGGGCTTCCAGAGCTACGGCTAGGTCTACTGTCTACGCATCTCCACGCATTTACAATGGAGTGAAAACCTAGACCTAGCTCCAGACAAGAGATTCGGATGTTATTTCAGTGAGGGCTAGTTTAATCGTACATGGCACCAAGGGTACTTTTACAACACGTAAGGGGGCTCTTGGGGGAGTTAGTTACATTAACTCTGTACATTGGGACTTTTCTCTCATGAGATGGCAAGCGCCATGCAAGGGCTGGTCAAGGAATTTACCATATGTTTGAGCCATCGTCAAACAGAGAAATTTTCTGTGAAAGATTATCACATTCTCTTCAAGATCAAGACATTACGCGGTATTCATTGTTTTCGTGATTTTGTGCAAAATAACTTTTAGTGTAAAAGCACTGGGCTTTTTTTGTACACGAGATAAATGGTTACGTGCATGCATGCATTTGTAAGACCAATACTGTGGGATGCTTATTACATATTGAAAAATTTTCATTTGGTTTATTACAATTTTTTTTCAACCTTATAAACAACAAAGAAGAAAGCAGCCAGGAACACTAACTCCCGTCGACGTCATTACAAAAAATGGTATAGAGTAGCAAAAATGCAGCAATATACGTGACAAAAGATAATTATCTTCGAGTCCCCGACTCACATAGACACAAAAAATGCATTGACCCGGCCCTGGTATGCAATTAAGTGCACAAAATGGGAAGCGAATCTTTCTGCACTATCACCAATCACGTCATGATGACGTCAGTCCGAGATGCGAGCAAAAGGGCTGTGATCAGTATTTTAAATGGTATAGTACTTAATGCTGCCGAGTCTTGTTTTCCTCCACGACTGATTTGGGTTCGTGGATAGTTGCCGTGTTTTTTGGCTTATCACTTTTTGATAGGGAAGGCAGGAAGTATTATTGACGATAAAAGTCATAACGAGGTTGGCATTATATAGTTTGCCATAAGAATTCCCACTAGTATCTTGAAATTATCTCCCGCAAACAGAGGCTGTTTATTATATAAACTATAAACCCGAGTGTAACGAAGGCCACAAGGGATTTATATGAAGCCAAGTTCTATACTTACCATTAGCATTGAATTTCTGCAAACATATAGGACAAAGATAATGGTATTTTCTCGGTCTGTCAGAATGACCCACGAACTTCTGTCACTTCAACAGAAAATCTTGTTTGCATGCATACGATTTGCCTCCAGTGAAAAGCAAATCTAAACAGGTAAATATACCCGGTTGACGTTTAAGATGGCGGTGCTATGTACCAGAGCTGCTGAGTTTCAAGTCGTGAGAAGACATGCACCATTAAACCCGTCTAGTAGACGGTGAGTATAGCTCGAGTAGACGGTGAGTATAGCTCGAGTAGACGGTGAGTATAGCTCAGCGTTCAGTCTCCGAGTCTTGACAACGTCACAGTTTAAGTTTGCAATCCCCTGTTATCAGCTTCAACTGATATTTTCAAAGAGCCGAACTAAATTGAGTTCAAATGTCCGCTCCTAAACTTGCTTAAGTCTACAAAATATTTTTCAAGCTTGCGTGCAAATTTATGGCGGGCTGCTGTTTTCGGTCACCACTTTCACTTTGATAACCATTCGTGACACAGAAAGAAGGATGGCGCAAGTTGGTCACTTAAGATAAGATGCGATAAAGGTGTTGACAAAGCTAATATCCAGCCTTCCGGGGACACCAAATTAAGTTGATGAAACATGCTATCAGTCACTATCGGGGCTGCAGTGAGATACTCAGCTGTTTAGTTCCACCATGCAGCTGAGTGCCTGACGCGTCCGACGACGGCTTTAATAAAAGGCGCCGTCTCGTTTGGGCAGGTGCCCACTAAGCCGAGAGAGTACGCGGAAGTCAAGTGACGAACATCCTTTTAACTACTCGACATTTCACTCACCATGAGGATCTTCGTGTTCTTCGCCTGCCTTTCACTGGCTTTTGGTAAGCTATGTTGTTAATGCCCGCGACCAGCAGGTTGCCCCGGCTGTACTCACGTAGGTTCATGCCCCTCACTTAGTTTGTGGGCATGCGTACTGAATCCCACTATAGCCAGAAACCAGTAAAATTGCTCTTAACTCGGGCAGGTGGACTCCAAAAGTCATCCATCATCATCTAGATCAGAAAAAGTTGTTTACCCCTCATTTCCATACCGATTAGTATTTAAACACAAAAATCTATGTTGCTAACTTGCACACGATAAAAATCTATTTCCGGCCAAATTTGTGCACGTCTTTCTTACGTACCTCCAAAGTAACAGAGTCAGAAGTTGAAAGTGAAGCCAACATGTAGAGGGGATTTTTTTCATTTTTGCCGAGTTTTTCCTCACGTTTCTCTACTTGTGAATGGTGAGGAATATCATGAACGCTCTAATGAGTATCATGCAAGAAGGAAACCTTATGGATGAGAATGGAATGTTTTTGTTTGGGCCTTTTAGTCGGGCAATTTGACGTCGTTGTACATATTAGTGCAATGCAGTAAAAGTCAACTCGTACCCAAACGCACTCGTATCCAGGTGTATGGACGTGTGCGTGTGCATAATGCCCTAAATCCGGACATCTTATTTTTGACCGCTGTCGGTCATGGCGGACTCGGTGCGGAAATTAGAATCTGCATGAAAAACGAACGGCATTTCTCATAATTATTCTTTGTCGTAAAATTGACATTTTCCACTTCTTTGATTAATTTCCGCAGATCTTTCTTATCACAAAATATTTTATATCACCATTTGATAGATTCTTGGCAATTTATTCACAAACGAGGTCTTCAAGGGAAATGGCTGGACAAATTCCTCACCGATATGCGTCGTCTGCTAGAATATTAATTTTCAGGCCGACGACCATATGTTACTCTTGCGCATGCGCGAATTCATAAACTAATGCACTTTGATGGAGTTACAGCAGACTCCATGTTTTAACCCTAAAACACCCGAGGCGGAATCCAACTCCTCAAACGTTTCTTCGATATCGCTACCGTACATTTTTCTTTTCACAAACCCACTTTTAGACACTTTTTCTTGTGGTCATTTGACACACATTTTCTAACGATCAGACATGCTGTTCTCACACTTTTTCGATCAGGTGATTGATAGCCTTGGCCAAGGCGTTCGTCATTCGTCGCAGCGTAGCGTGCACTAGCTGCTCGCTGACGTAGTACGTAGGCTACATGCGTACGTACCTGTACATACCTGCATACATTACAAAATCAAGGCGTAGAGCGACCTCATGCGGTCTAAGAAATATGTAAATCAGCTGAACCAGGACGAACGCCTTGGTGCAACTGTCCGCAGAAGCTTCTGTTTTCGATACTTTTGCAGTTGGTTTTTGTAGCGCAAGACCTCGTATGTGAATATGAATAGATGCAGATATGCAATGAGTGCACAGTGACCAAAATCAGCTAAGTATACATAGGGCCTATGCATAATACATCAACGCATCATGTAAAATAGCGGACCTTCCGAGACGACTTCAGCATGACGAGTTTTCATGTTGCTTGAATTCTGCTGCAGATTAAATGTTGGATAATTTTCGTGCCGAGCAGTGGCAAGCCTTAGAATACTTTCTGACGGGTTACGACGTTTTCGTGAATCATCTGTTATCTTTTAGGCTGCACCGTTCTGCTCGGAGCTCCTCAGACCAGATACAAAGCCTATAGCTTTCGTGAAGTTGTGACCATTGTCATTTAATTTGGCAATGCAAAAATGGAGGGCGCCGACCAAGTGTGTATATTGCAACCGATGAAGCCAGACAGCGTTAGTCCATTAATTTAAATCGTTGGGGGAGAAACAATCACAACCAGTACAGCAAAGCAAAGGCGCCCTAAACCTCCGCTTACTCTGATCAGCCGGCAAAATGTTGTTGACTTTTCATGTACATAAATAGCCACATGCGCGTTCAATTAACCTTTGACCTTACGTCCGACTTGAATTATGTAGTTACAATGTGGCAATGAACCAATCCAAAAGCATATTCAAAACATCAGCCTTTGTCATTAACTTAATGAGCATCGGCCAACACAGCTTGAACCTCGGACGGTTGCACCAAGGCGTTCGTCATGGTTCAACTGTTTTGCATAATTTCTCAGACTGTGTGAGGTCTCTTGATTTCGAGCGGCTGGTGCGCGCTGCACTGCGCGTTGCGACAAATGACGAACGCCTTGGCCAAGACTAGGTGAGTGGCGGCTGAAGGATATCTCCAAACTAACTCAGCTCTTTGAAGGTTGAACCATACGTTTTCGTGTTTGACCAAATACTAGTAACCGAACCAGTTTTTTGGTCAACCCTGGCTTTAGATCAAGTAGTACCCTAACTCATATCAAAGAATTTTAGTAATTGTGCAATCTGGTGTATGATTTTTACCCCAATCTCAAAGAGTGCACTGATACAAAAGTAGACAAAGTTGAGGTCTCTTCTCGTCTTTAATTCGAAACTCAATTTAAACCTCCACTCGCCTTTACTTGAACATATCACTCCCGATACTCAAGAGTGCGCCTAAATTTTGGATCATTCAAGTAAATGTTGAACGTTTACTTTTCTGCCATCTTGAAAAAAAAATTATGTGATGCACCTCAGGTCTGATTGTGTTTTCTTGGATACCAGCGCGCATTCCTGCAGTTTGTCCGTTCAAAAGTACGAATTTAAGCTACTCGAATGCAGCCAATAAGACGTTTTCTGTTTCCCTTCAGCCTTTTCACCAGACAGACTAAACGAGGGGAAATTGATCGTCGGTGGCGTCGAGGCACCTTATAAAAGTCGCCCCTACCAAGTCGCTCTATTCGCTTCATCTACTGGGGGGGTTAACAGTCAGTACTGCGGTGGAACCCTCATCAGCAAACGTTGGGTTGTAAGTGCCGCTCACTGTGCTGGGTAAGAACCCCTTGCATAGTTGTTCCTATGACCCAACTGACGTAACTCATGTTGGTCTCATCAAATATTGTACGATTTTTTTGCCCTGTCCGACGTGTCTTATAGCACTGTATGCTCAGTGTTTGCCCTCGAAGGCTTAATAAAACCACAAGCGTACTCGAGCGAAACTCGAACCCACAACTTACTGTCCGGTGCAAAACACTAGGTATACAGTGCTATAACACACTTTGGGCAGGGCAAAAAAATCCCCTTCGCAAATCCGTCCCTGGAAGAAGTTGTTTCTCATCAGCGACTCATTTGGCCCATCTCCCTGTTCTCGTCAGGTTCCTTCTTCACCTCACTTTCATCGCACTTGCCCTCAATACGGGCGATTTACAAAAGTGGGCCTCCAAGAGTTTGCAAAGTGTTGGCCAATCAAATCACAATGCGTGAAAATCTGTCTGCACCTTCCAAACGCGCATTGGGTTGACAAATTCGCACATTATGATTGGCCAATGCGTTGCAAGCTCTTGGAGGGGCACTGTTGTGAAACGCATGTGGCCTGCATTGTTCACGCATTGTGGACTCCGTACGTTTGCAGATTTTACCCGTTAACTGGTAACGTCATCGTCTGTAGGGCTGGATGGTATGCTGCGCGCATGCACTGATTCCTGCGTGTACACGACTTAAACAATACTAGAGCAGTACGAGACTCATGTGAAAAGCGACGGCTCTCACTAAAAAACAGCATTGTCATTGTGACATTACGAAGTAGTCATTAGCAACATATCTCACGTGTTTGTTAATATTTATCAATTTTGCACCGAACATCTTTCCACTTATTTACTCGCACCGTTACAAATACCATTTCTTGTACACATATACCAATGCAGAGGGTCAGTGTACGTTGGCCTCGGATACCACGACTTAGAAGTCAAGCAACAGATCATCAAAGGCTCGTGGTACATTCACCCGTCATACAATTCGAATAATTACGATAATGACATAGCTCTGGTTTACCTGAGCGCATCAGCAAGCCTGTCGAGTGCCGTACAGCCCATCAGGATTGCCAGCTCAGGATCAGACGTTTCAAGCGGCGAGAAGCTGTTAGTGAGTGGCTGGGGTGCCCTGTCATGTAAGTCGTGTTCTTGTCCTTGCTAGATGTGAAAATACAGGTACAATGTTGGTAATTACATGTTGGTATCTCTGTCGTTTTGTGTTACTTGACAGCCAACGAAGCAGCTCATAATTAGAGCAGTGTTTTCCTCTTTGTGGTGTGCTCTTGGTTTGAAAAGTCACCTGCACGATCTGTCTGATTAAGGGAAAGACACAACAGGTGATTTCTTTACTCGTTGGAGCGGCAACAAACGGGCATATGGAGCAGTTAATGTTCAGACTCAATTAACAACACGCTTCCATTCATGTTCAATCTTCCATGCAGCCGGCGGCTCTTATCCGAGCAAACTGAGACAGGCGGTGGTGTACGGAGTGAGTCGTAGCTCATGCAACAGTGACTACGGCGGCAGTATCACAAGAAACATGATCTGTGCTGCGGCATCTGGGAAAGACTCCTGCCAGGTAGGAAAACCGAGCCGTTACCACCCTACAAGCCAGGCACGACAGGCACACCGGGTCTGGGTGCAAACTTTCAGACCGTCTGTCTGATCTGACTCTCTAATACAGCGCTCCCAAAGACTCTGTTTCCAATCTATATTTCCAAAGACTTTTCGCAAGTTGGCTCCAAGTCACTATTCGTCAGGCCTTGGGTAAGACTGACACAGAGCCAGACCAATACCACCAAAGAACTGTCACCAAAATAGACGAGCGTGGGTCCAATGGAGGGGGTCACGACCCCCCCCCCCCACTCATTGCCATCCATTTCTTATTTTTCTTAATTTTTTAGCTTAGAGGTTGCAACCCCCTTAACGTAAAAAGCATAGTGTAAGGATCTCCTTTGCGTGTTCAGTTATAGAAAAATTTCGAACCACCAGCCATGAAATCCCAAGTTCACCCCTGATGAAACAAATCAGAACCCCCTCTCCTTCTACAATCAAGCGCACGCTGTCTAATGGTCTTGTTCACTTCTAGGGTGATAGTGGTGGTCCAATTGTCAGTAACTTCTACGAAAACAGTCACTCCAGCAGCACAACGCTTGAGGGAATCGTCAGTTGGGGCAACGGCTGCGCCAGTCCCTACTACCCCGGAGTGTACACCCGAGTTGCCAAATACTGCGACTGGATAGCGTATTATACATCAAATGTCGTGACATGCTAGGCGCTTTCAAGTCAGCATTCCTCGACATTTCAACGATTCTCGATTATGAAAATGATTCTATCATTTGCCCCCTCTTAAAATCGAAACATGAAGTGTTGTAATTAAGGAAATAAACTTATGTGAAAGGACTTTGATTGTACTAAATAATTAGTGAGCCGTTGCCAAGATTTCTAAATAGTTACCCGCCACCCTTCAATTACTCATGTCACTGTAGCAGCACGTGCTCCTATTTCAAGACAAGTCTGGTAACCAGTGAAAATGTTTAATATTAAATGATTATAATCTGCTGCAGGGCATGTAAATGTTGCCCCTGCCTGTCAAAAAACAGATACATTCATATTAATGACAGTAACTAAGGCATTGCATCGGGCACCAAATCGGTTTAGTATCCTTCGAATCAAACTGTCCTTTCCATTGCATTTTGATGTTAAAAAAGTGGAAGTTTGTTGCCGCAAACGAATCTCATATGTATGTATAAAGTTCAATCCTGTCCAGGATATCTTGGAGCAATGGCTATTCCTGTTGCAAGCATGTACCTGCGAGCTTGTGATCGGCGAAGCTTTAGACCTAGCTCTAGACACAATGATGCAGACAAGGTATTTCTTTTACCGTGGTAAAGCTGAGCAGCGACCTCTATAATTATGCTGATCAACATTCTGGTAACAAAAAATGGTATCAACGTGGAGCGATGACACTAACATGGCAAAAATAAAATGAGTAATAAACGGGAATGTAAAAAACCTGCTAGTGAAACATCAATTTTATTTTGGTGTGTGTCACCTGACTGCAGTTGTAGTTAGCCTTATTTACGTCTCCAAATAGATTTTGTTCCCTAGGACGTCCTCACTGCTGACTGAGAGAAAGGCTGGGCTCGCCGTAACGTATCTGAAAGTTAAAAGGTCAAAGGTGAAAAACGTATTCTAGAATGTACACGTACTGCAATCGCTCACTGTATAGAGCCTGAAAGTAAAGGTCACGCAGCGAGCTTCCTGAACCCGGTCTACCTATGGGGATTTTACACGGGCCGTCCTATCAAATCCTATAATTTTGAGGAAAATGATTTCTAACTGAAACCACCCCGAGAAACGCTCACGTCGGAATTTTCCCCTTGTCCTCCTCGAGTAATAAATAGGAAATGTCACCCAGAGATGGGTAAAAACGAATTTCATTAACGACCTTTTGCTTCACGCAGTATCGTTCCTAGGTCTCCTTGTTTAAGCCTGTTTGTTTTCATTACCCGTGCTAACGAAGAAACGAGATTGTACAACGTTGCAAAGATTTACCTACCTGTAGTCGATGGGTTCCAGACTCTGTTGAGTTGACGTGACGCAGTTCTTGTCAGCAAAAGGTTAGATTGTACACCAGAATCTTTTGTAAAAGCATATTATTGTTTTAAGTTTATTTCTTTATAAATTTTAAATTCTTCAAGATATTTCGGTTTGTTTTTATATTCGGTTTTTACCCAAAGACTACCATAATCCTTTATTGTTAATGTGCGTGCGAGACCACCGAGCTGCATAGTTCTTCATGTATTTTGGATATTCGGAAGTGACAGGTCAATTTTTGGCAGTATATTTGTCTTTAAAGTCAGGTCATTTTTTAGCTTCCATAAATTGATATGGTAGCAAATATTTTATAAAAGGCTTTTTTAAGAATTGAGTTTTTAAGAAGTATCCAACGCAAATATATTACCAATTCTAAAATTTCTACACGTTATTTTTCTTATCCAAGGGTTCCGGAAGCGCGCCATCAGCGGTCAGCTTTCAGGCTCTGTTGTGTACAATGTATACATCCAAGGGTGTGTGAAGGACTGCCTTTGCAGAGGTTGGATTGACCAGATAAATTGCAAGGATAAAACTGCCGATAATACTTCCTAGTTTGGGTTATTGGGCTAGTTTGGAGCAGTAGATATATACAGTACATTGTCTGCAGCTGTCCTGGAACTTTCTTAGAGTCTGGCAGAGTCGTAAGTTTTCAGAGTTTTTGTGTGTTTGTGAAACCTTGTCGATTGTAATACTTCAGTGATGTGTAAATGCACGATCATGTAGGCATACTCAACATGATGTTGGGCGATTCAAAGTGTACCCGCTAAAGTTGTAATGCTAGTCTAACACACGATCCGACGACCCACCGCTACTCATAAGTAGGGTTGCACACTAAATACGCCATGCTATGAGTAGGTTGGCATCATTCGATCGTTGCATGAACTACGTTCGCCACACTTGTAAGCTAGACCAGTTTTAGATTGTGTACCGTAGCAGTAACTTTCTGTTGTGTGGCAAGTGGGGCGCTTTTAATGCCACGCTTACAAGCGTGGCGAACTTAGTCCTGCTTTGATCCAATGATACCAACCTGCTTATAGCATGGCTTATATGGTGTGCAAGGTCTACTTATAAGTAGCGGCAGGTAGTCGGATCGGACGAATCTGCTGCATCGGCACGTTTAGGAATTCAATGTTTATTTCAGTGTTTATTTCATTTGCATAACATGTACGGATACTTTGTGTAATTTGTATTAAATTAATTTGTCAATTGATCGAAATATTTTGCTTATTTTTAGATTAAACCTTGGCAAATTGACATAATACTTGGGGCTCTTGAGGGAGGATTTTGACTCGGTGCATTGGTTACGCGGGACTTCTCTCTGTCATGGACGGTAAGCACCATGTACAAAAAAGGGCTGGTCAATGGAATTTACCATGAGGTCCAAGCCACCCGTAAACAGAGAGGTTTCCTGTGCAAAACACATTCTCTTCGAGATCAAGACATTACTTGGTATTCATGTGCTCGGTTCGCGATTTTGTAGAAAAGAACTGTCAGTGCCAAAGCCAGTTTGTATACAAGTATGTACCGGTTACGTGCATGTATTTTGTAGGATCCACGCCATGAGTTGCTTATCATATACTGAATAATTCTGATTTGTTTCTTTAGAAGTTTTCCCCCTTATAAACAACAAAGACTCAAGCAACAGTGAACAGTAGTTCCATCGACGCTTCACAAAATGTTTAAGACTAGCAATAATTTACTAATATAACAAGAAATATCTTTGAGTTTATCCATTGAGGACTGTTGCAAGGCATCTTTTATTTAACTAAGCAAAAGCTTGCCCAGAATCACAAGGTTTGGCAACAGGAGAATTCAACTTGTTATGTTCACGTGAATTAAAGAACTCAGTGTACCGGATTTGGGTCAAAGTTAACCCGCAAAAGGCTTATTGTATAGTACTTGATGCTGCATGTTGAGTCTTGCTTTCGACCATGATTGACACTTTGTTTCAAAGACAGATTGACACTTTGTTTCGAAGACAGTCACAATGTTTTGGGGCTATCATTTTGTGATGAAGGCAGCAAGCATTATCGATGATAAAGATCGCACCGAAGTTAGCCATATGTAGTTTGCCATAAGAATTCTCACTCGTATCGTCAATATATCTCCTGTAAACGGAGCGCGGCCTGCAACTAAGGTAAGGGTCAAATGAAGCCAAGTGCTGCTCTCTTGGAATTTTCTCATTATTCTAATAGTTCAGGGAGCCGACTTTTTTGTGGCAAAGTTCACCGAAAGCAAAATGTCACTTCAACAAAAAAAAATCTTGTTCGTGTGACACGATTTGCCTCCCTTGAGTAGCGAATCTAAACGGAGAGATATCCTTGGCTGATGATTAAGCAGGCGGTTCAATGCAGTCAACTGCTGGGAAGATACTATTAAAACCCGTCTAGTAGACGGTGCATATAGCTCAGCGTTTTGTTTGCCCTTTCCTATTTTCGGCTTCAACTGATTTTATTTTTACGAAAGAACAAAACAAATTCAATTCAAATAAATTATGTGCTCTTCACACCTCTATGGAAGCCCGTTAGTGCCAATTTTAACTATGCAAAAATACTTGTTATTGCGAAATAACGCAATAACTTAGCGAAATAACGCAGTACCCTTGGGAAATAAACGGCATAGCTTGCGAAGTAACCCAATAGCTTAGCGAAATAACGCTGTAGTTTTGGCGATGTTGATTGTTGCTCCCTGTTGATAGACCAAACATCGTTTCTAGGGTCCTTAAGTTTACGATGATTTTGCTGCCAAAAAGAGAGAAGAAGAAGCTCACGAGTTTGCGTAATGTTAGCTTCTCTGGAATGCTGTTTCACGGGAAATCACTCGCACTGCTCGCTCACGGGTGCGTTCGAGCGAGCTACTGGTGTTTACTCTCACAATGGCTGCAGTCTGACCGACTGGTCAGCAAGAGTATACTCTCGCTAACGTGGGAGTATACTCCAGCACCAATGCGCAGGCATCCTATTCCTTGTTAACAGGATTAACCGTGCGAGCGTACCCGAAAAGTCAGTAGAACTATTGCGTTATTGGCTTTTCTGTTATTTCGCAACTGTATTGCGTTATGTCGCAATGTTATAGCATTATTTCGTAAAATTATTGCGTAATTTCGTCATAAGTACTTTTGCAGAGATAAACTTGGCACTATGGGCTTGCATAAACGTCCCATAGAATCTACAACCAACTTTTTTCAAGCTCGTGTACGAATTTAGGGCTGCTGTTTTCCGTCACCACTTTCGCTTTCATAACCAACTATGAAAACAGCAATAGGGAGTGCACAAATTGGTCACATGAGATACAAAGCCTTCAAGGCACACTAAATTAAGATAAGGAAACATGCGTCACTATCAGTATGCAGTGAGATACTCAGCTGTTTAGTTTCACCATGCAGCAGAGTGCACGACGCGTCCGACGAGGGCCTTAATAAAAGGCGCCGTCCCGTTTGGGCAGGTACCCACTAAGCCGAGAGAGTACACAGAAGTCAAGTGACGAACATCCTTTTAACTACTCGACATTTCACTCACCATGAGGATCTTCGTGTTCTTCGCCTGCCTTTCACTGGCTCTTGGTAAGTCATTTTGTTAAGGCCCGCGACCAGCAGGCTGCCCCAGCTTTACCTTGATGAACTTTCAGCTGATATGCATGTATTCAGGGAAAAACACGAAGCGGAGTCCAACCTCAAACGTTTCTCCAATATCGTTCCCGTGCATGTTTTTTTCAGAAACCCACCCTCAGACACTTTTAAGTAGCATCTTGTGGTCATTTTGACACAAATTTTTTAACAATCAGACATACTGGTCTTGCACAATGCTCATTTTTTCGAGACAGGTCAACCACTGAAAAGCAACTCTTTTCCCATTCCGTGTTGCATTCACGTGGGCCGAAACGTTTGTGATCATGTATTTCAAATGACTACAACATTAGGAACCATTGTCACACCGAATTGACATTTGTTCCTCTCGACAATGGTGTATTTACATGCATGCTTCAAAAGTTTCAAAATAATCAGGTCAGTGACAGCAGAAGGGGAAGAATCTTTCCCCTGACGTGGGTGGTCCAAACTAAGCCAGCTCTTTAAGGGTTCAACCATGCGTTTCCACATTTGACTAAATAGCCGTACCAGTTTTTCTGGTTCTACGATGGCTTTTGATTTGTGTGTATCCTAACTCATATCAAAGAATTCTGCTGAATATGCTGTCTGGTTTATGACATCAAGCCCGATCTCAATTAGTGCACTGATGTGAGCTAAAGAAAATAAAGAAAAGGGCAATTCTCTTCTCGCTTTCAGTTCCAAACTCGGTTTGAATCACCAATTGCTTTTACTTTAGCAGATCTGAGAGTTAGTTTGCTGGTGCCACTCTTCGATACTCAAGAGTGCAGAAATATTTTGCGTGGGTGTAAATTTCGGATCACTCGCGCGAACTTTCAACGTTACTTTTCTGCCACGTGAAAAAAAAATGATTGAAAGAAGTTGAGAGCGAAACTGGTGATGGGCTGGATTGTTTATTTACCGTAGTCTAAAAAACAGAATAAACATGACGGAACTAAAAAAATATGTGTAAAAACCTAGATGACACTTCATATTGGCAAATCATGACGCACGAAATTTGTCGACCCTTCCACTGATCGGCCAACGCGTTGCAAACTCTTGGTGGCGCGCTATTGTGAAATGGCTGTATTATAAATGAATCAAGAGAAGGCAATGTTGTGCGCTCCCGTGGAAGAGACGCTTTCGGACAATGGTGATGCACCTGGCTGTCTGATCGTGAATATATTCTTTCGCATAATAGCATATATTCCTGTCGATCGTCTGTTCAAGAATCAAAAGTATAAAATTCGTGTTAACATGAGCTCAAGCTACCCAAATGTAGCCAATAAGATTTCTATTTCCCTCCAGCGTTTTCACCAGGCTGCCTAAATGAGGGGAAGTCAATCGTCGGCGGCATCGAGGCACCTTTAAAAAGTCGTCCCTACCAAGTCGCTCTGTTCAATACACCCAATGGGGGATTTTACAGTTTTTCTTGCGCTGGAGTCCTCATCAGCCCACGTTGGGTGTTAACTGCCTCTCACTGTGGTGGGTAAGTACCCCCGCATAGTTGTTTTGAATCATTACCCAAATGAGCGCGCTAATGTTGTTCTCATCGACGACTCATTTGACCCACCTCCTAGGCCTGTTCTCGTCAGTGTCCTTCTTTGTAATCGACTCAGCTTCACTATGCTTGTCCTTAATTATTCGTGGGTTGTGACTCCGTGCGTTAGCAAATTTCGCTTGTGGTAAACTGGTAACGTCATCGTCGGAACGGCTGGTACACTGCGCGCATGCACTGATTCCTGTGTGTAGTAGCCTGTACGGCTTTGAAACGTACTATGGCAGTGCGATTCCTGTGAAAAGCGACGGCTCTACACCCATCCCCAATCTCACTGTGACTTTATGAAGTAGTCAGGAACAGAGAGTACCATCTCATGTCTTTATTCATTTGTACTGTAAGTCATTTCATAGTTTCCTTCGGTCAGTGACGCAGTATTTTTCTTATACACGTATACCAATGTAGATTGTACGCTGGGTTTGGATACCACGACTTAAATGTCAAGCAACAGATCATCAAAGGCAAGTGGTACCGTCACCCGACGCACGGTGACGACATAGCTCTGATTCATTTGGACGCACCAGCAACCTTGTCGGATGCCGTACAGCCCATCAAGCTTGCCAGTGCTGGTTCAGACATTTCAGGAGGCGAGGAGCTATTAGTGAGTGGCTGGGGCTCCCTGTCATGTAAGCGTTGCTCCCGTCCTTGCTAGATATGGAAGTATAATTTTGGTAACAGACCGTATTCACGGCGTCTTCAATTTCAGTCGTATTCCTGAACGTATAGCATAAATTCGAAACCCGTAATAGGATGGTACCAGGTGATTTGGGGGGTCGGAATGAAATTGTAGAACATAGTCTGGTTCTTTGAATTCAACGTGTTCAAATAAATACATTGCGCCAGGGAATATGACTGAAATTGGGTCCCCGCGAATATACCTGAACGTATTGTAGGCCTATACATTAAAACCCTTTATGGGCGGTACCAGGTGATTTTAGTGGGTCGGATTGTGAAATCCGGGAATAGAGTCTGGTTCTCTTAATAACTTTAACGTTTTCAAATGAATCACTACGTTATGGAATCTAACTGCAATTTGGTCCCCCGCGAATACGCTTTATCGCATATTGTTATCATCGTTGTCTGTTACCATGTATAGTCGACAGCCAACCAAGCAGAGCAAGTAGCGATTTTTTTTCTTAAATTTGAGGGTCTCAAGCTGGACCAAGAGAGGGGGCTTTTTCCTTAGCAATGTAGGTTCCTTTTATACCACACACATTTAAACATTTATATGTCTGTGTTTTGTACTAACTGCGCATCGATGGTTCACAAATGACTTGGAAAGACGAAAGTTGCAGTCACATCGTTACCAACAAAAAGAATACTCCCGACCAACATGGCTCTTTTCACGCGATGGGGGAGGGGGGCGATGCTGCTCGAGGCGGATGGTATACGTTTGGTTTGAAAAGTCACCAAAGGATATCTGTCTAATTATGGAAAAGACACAAAGCAATTTTTTATACCCTGAAGAGCATATGAAGCATGTTCTGACACGGTTTAATAATTTGCTTCGATTCATGTTAAATCTACCAGCCGGCGGTTATTACCCGGCCAAACTGAGACAGGTGGTGCTGTGCGGAGTGAGTCGTAGCTCATGCAGCACTGCTTACGGCCTCAAAATTGCAAACTTCGCGATCTGTGCTGCGGCTCCTGGGAAAGACTCCTGCCAGGTAGGAAAACCGCAATCCCCCTAAAAGCAAGGCAGGACGGAGAGGACAAATATACCGGTCTGGGTGCAGGCTCTCAGACGGTCCGTCTGATCTGACTCTCTAGTGCAGCGCTCCCAAAGATTTCTGTTTCAATCTAAATTTCGAAATGCTTTGCACAAGTTGGCTCCTAGTCACTCTTCGCTAGGTTTTGAGTTAGACTGACACTGCGCTGGGCCAACATCACCAAAGTACTTTCACCAAAATGACAGGCATGGGTCCGGAGGAGGAAGTCACCCCTCCCCCCCAAACACTTATTGCCATCCATTTCTTATTTTTATTATTTTGTTAATCTACAGGCTGCAACCCCCTTAACATAAAAAGTACAAAGTAGCAATCTTCTTTGCGTGTTCTGTTGAGGACAAAACCAAAAGAATTAATGGCACCAACAAATATTGAACAAATTTGAACCACCAGCCGAAAAATCCGGAATCCGTCCCTGATAGGTAATGGAACAAACTGGTACTCTCCTCTCCTATGCAGTCAATAAGTGCACGTTTTCTGATGGTCTCAATCTTTTTAAGGGCGATAGCGGTGGTCCAATTGTCAGCAACTTCGACGAAAACCGATACGTCAACAGCACAACGCTTGAGGGAATTGTCAGCTGGGGCTATGGTTGCGCCGATCCCCGCTACCCCGGAGTGTACACCCGAGTGTCCTTCCACTGCTCCTGGATAGCCAAAATAACGTCAAATGAAGTGACATGCAAGGTGCTCCCACGTCAGCATTCCACAGCACTTCCTTAATTCTCGATTACGAGAGTTATTCTATCATTTTTCCCTCTTATAATGAAAATATAAAGTATTGTCATTAAGGAAACAAACTTCTGTGTATCGATTTTGATTGTGCCAAGTATATTAGTGAGCCGTTTCAAAGGTTTGATTTGTTGGCGCGAGCCTTCAATCACCATTACTGTAGCAGCACGTGTTCCTATTTCAAGACGAGTCTGGTAACCAGTGAACATGTTCAATATTAGACTATTACAATCTGCTGTAGGGCATGTGAATGTTGCCCCTGCCTGTCAAAAAAATCAGATACATTCATATTAATGACGGTAATTAAGGCATTGCATCGGGCACCAAAATGGTTTAGTTTCCTTCGAATCAAACTGTCCTTTCCGTTGCATCTTGATGTTGAAAAAAGTGGAAGTTCGTACCTAAATCGTGCACAGGATGGTCTTCATGAGGCAATGGCTACGTCTACTGTAAGACTTTAGATCTAGCTCTATAGACAAAATGATGCGGACAAGGTCTTTCCTTTTACTCAAGTAAAGCTGAACAGCGACCTCTATAATGCAGGTCAACATTCTGGTGAAAAAATTGGATCAACTTGGAGCGATAAAACTAACATGGCAAAAATAAAATGAACTTATGAGAGAAAAATAAAAATTGGTGGTGAAACTGTTTTTTCTGTGTCACCCGACTACAGTTGTTATTAGCCTCAATTTTATGAACGTCTACAAATGCATTTTGTGCCCTAGGACGCCCTCCTTGCTGACTGAGAGAAAGGCTGGGCTCGCAGTCTGAAACACACACGTTCTCTAAAACGTGTGGAGTGTCATTACATGTCTCAAACTAGATCAGAGAATATTGTTTTTTAGGGCTTAAATATATGGAGAAAACTTTTCAAATTAAAGATACACCAGGATATCAAAGTATTCACATACACGATACAAATAAACTACGTAACTGCTTATCATTAGCAGGCTAACAGACCTTTTTTCATATGGGAGACACCCAACTGCATCAAGTTTATCATAGCAGGTCAGAGCGACTTCAAGCATTTCTTGTACGACCTAAGGCGTCTCGTTTTCACTGATACTTGTCTGATAGTTGTCTGGTGATCACTGTTGAAGGACTGGTTGCTTAACAACGTGGCTCACCTTCATGATTTTACCCCAATTTATAGTTTCAGTTTGGGATATTCTACCCCATTCAGTTCAAACATTTAAAGCCCACTTATTCTTATGCAGAAGATCGTCCCATTTTGTTACACCATTACAACATGTCCCTTGAAATAGCTGTAATTTGCAGCGTATTGAATGGCAACCTTTGCACTTTTTCAGAATACATGTACATTTGACATACTTGCTGGTTGGATCGACTGTATTTCCTCCTTTCACTTGTTACGACCCATAGACGACGCGAAAAGACTTCCCACGGTCAACTTTTTTTAAATTAAACAGGAGAGCCCGATATTTCGCTCCCACGATCACACTGACTGCCACACAGACCCTTTTCATATATAAAGAACGATTATACGCCTTCGGACCTACAAGTGCAAAATAGCATAGAAGTCCCCTTTAAGAATCGAAAAGAAAATACTGTTAATCAAACAGGGCTTGACAACCAAGCTTGCGCTTAGGTGCTTTGCAGATTAAGTAGTGGGAGTGACATTTATCTGCAGGTTTAAAGTCGGCAGACAGCGCTATTCAGCCTCGCTAGTAAACGCTTATCTGTTGCGGGCATGTAGTTACATTAAAACAACAAGAGAACGCACTAGCCACGTCCGTGACACGCTCCGACAGGGTTACATGAACGCCATTTCGTAAGACGAGCAACAAGTAGAAAAGTGTCTCGTTTCACAAATAGAGATCCGGGTATTTTGCTATTGGTTTGGCCACTTGCAAAATGGCAGACGGGTCACTGGCCAGCACGGCCGCGTAGCGCGCAGAGTATTACTGAGTGCGCTCTCCAAATCTTATATGTAGTTCTATGGTTGCAGGGTACTGAAAATAGTGCGTGCATGATGAGAATGAGAGAAGGAAGAGTCTTTTCAATGGGAACTGTTTATTTCAATGGGGTTATTTTGAAAAGCGGCACCGAGGGGAAGTTTACAACACAGGTCAAGGAACCATGTCCGAGCCACCCTCAAACAGAGAAATTTCCTTTGAAAGGTCATATGTACATTCTTTTCAAGATCAAGACATTACCTGGTTCTCAATCTTTTTCGTGATTTTCTACAAAAGAACTTTCAATGTAAAAGCGCTATATTTGTATACAAGTACTAGTTACATGAATTATGTAGGACCCATGAGCTTCTTACTTACAGAATAATTCTGATTTGTTTTATTAGAATTTTTTAGCCTTATGAACAACAAAGACGCAAGTAACCGTGAATACTAACTCCTGTCGACGTAACTACACAAAATGTTATAGAGTGGCACAATGTTGCAATATCCGTGACAAAAGATATCTTCGAGTTCCCGACTCACAAAAACATAAAAGAAAAACAAACACAAAAAAATTGTATTGACCCGACTCTGATATGACGTCGAGCGCACAAAATGCGCAGCAAAACCCTCTACGTAACCACCAATTCACGTCAGGATGACGTTAGTTTGAGATTCAAACGATACGGCTGTGATCAGTGTTTAAATTCGGCATGTTGAGTCTTGCTTTCGACCATGATTGACGCTTTGTTTCATAGACCGTGTTTTGGGGTTATTATTTTGTGATAGGGAAGGCAGAAAGCAATATCGATGATAAAGGCCATACCGAAGTTACCCATATGTAGTTTGCCATAAAATTCCCACACGTATCTTCAAAATATCTCTTGTAAACGGAGCCTGCATAAACTGTACAACCGAGTGTAACTAAAAGGCAAGGGTTATATGAAGCCAAGTTCTACTCATCCATTAGCAATGAATCATCTTTTTAGAATGGCCTCTGTTTTGTATTTTCTCTGTTTGCGAAAGTAATAGTTCAGGGAGCCAACTTTTTTTTGCAAAGTTCAAAAACACCGAGAGCAAAATGTCACCTGGACATGATTTTCCGGGCTCTGTCAAGACAAGAGTTCACATTACTGGTATTTTTCTCGGTCAGTCAGAATGGGCCATGGTTGTTTGTCATTTCAACCCCAAAAAAATCTTGTTCGTGTGACACAATTTGCCTCCCGTGAATAGCGAATCTAATAAATAGGTAAATGTCCTCGGCTGATGTTTAAGATGGCGGTTCAATGCAGCCAGCTGCTGAATTTCAAGTCGTGGGCAAACACCATTGAACCCGTCTAGTAAACAGAGCGTATAGACCAGCGTTCAGTTTCCGAGTCTGGGCAACGTTACAGTCTAAGTTTGCCCTCAACTTTGTTTGCGGCTTCAACTGATTTTATTTTTACAAAAGAGCGAACAAAATCAATTCAAATAAATTGTCTGCTCCTCAAACCTCTACGGAAGCCCGTTAGTACCAATTTTAAATATGCAAAAAAAAATTTATTGCGATATAACGCAATAACTTTGCGAAATATTTAAGTAGCTTTGCAAAATACCAAAATAGTTTGAGAAAAAACCCATATATAGCTTTGCAAAATAACGCTGTGGTTTTCGCGATGTGATTGTTGCCTCCTTTGGTGTTTTGCCTCTCAGCGTAAGCACCGCACGCTGAAATCAAATGTCATACTCCATTCTGGGTGCGTTCGCGTGGTTACTGCGTTCGGGTATGGCAGGATGCGTGCGCATCACTCGGATGCAGGAGTATACTCCTCGTCTAACGAGAGCGTACAAATACAGCATGGTTTGAGGGAAAGTAGTGGGAATTACTGGTCCCGAGGTGTAGGTCGGGACCAGTAATAGGTCGGTAATGGGTCGAGACTATACTGCATCAATATTCAAACTGAAATCTCACGTTACTTGTACTCACAGACGCCATTGTTGTTTCTCAGCTGCTAAATTTCCATGTAATGATAGGTGAGTGCAGATGTACATAGAAACAGGGCTTCAATAGTCTGGTGCTGATATACGTTTGGGGTCTTTACTGTAATAGCCATGAGGATAAAACTCCAGACTAGTTCCGTAAAGATTACATGAAACAGACTACATGTTTACACGGCGGGTTCCAGAGGGTGTTTTGATGCTACCAGAAAAAAAAAACTACCGCACCGCGGCGAGGTGGATACTCACTACTATGACGTCACATGGTCGCGTATCATTTCTACTTCCCAGACGCGAGTCGGAATCGGCCAATGACGCGCTCCGATTTGCTCAGGAATATGTATGAGGTGTAGTAATATACTCTCGCTGACCTGTGGGTCGTACTCCTGCCGTTTGAACGCTCAGGAGAGCACTCATGTTGTGAGTTTTAACACGAGTAGCTCGGTCGAACGCACCCTCCCCTCGCTCGAACGCACCCTCCCCTCGCTCGAACGCACCCTCCCCTCGCTCGCACGCACCCTCCCCTCGCTCGAACGCACCCTCCCCTCGCTCGAACGCACCCTCCCCTCGCTCGCACGCACCCTCCCCTCGCTCGCACGCACCCTCCCCTCGCTCGCACGCACCCTCCCCTCGCTCGCACGCACCCTCCCCTCGCTCGCACGCACCCTCCCCTCGCTCGCACGCACCCTCCCCTCGCTCGAACGCACCCTCCCCTCGCTCGCACGCACCCTCCCCTCGCTCGAACGCACCCTCCCCTCGCTCGCACGCACCCTCCCCTCGCTCGAACGCACCCTCCCCTCGCTCGAACGCACCCTCCCCTCGCTCGAACGCACCCTCCCCTCGCTCGAACGCACCCTCCCCTCGCTCGAACGCACCCTCTGCGTCTGCTCCAGTATGAAAAGAGCAACAATCAACAATCGATGACTTAGTCGTTGTCCTGGACAATCCGTGACAGGCCAAATGTCGTTTTAGGGTCCTTAAGCTTACGATGATGTAAAAAACCACAATGTTTGATCATAACTCAAACCAAGAGAGAAGTAGAAGCTCACAAGTTTGCGTAATGTCATGCTTAGCTTTCCTCGAATGGTATTTTACGGGAAATCACTCGCACTGCTCACTCAAGGGTGCCTTCGAGTGAGCTTCTGATGTTCACGCTCAAACGGCTGCAGTCCGACCCACTGATCAGCGAAAGTATACTCTCGCTAACGGGGAAGTATACTCCTGCGAGACCCAGGTGTAATTTGCGCGCATCCTACTCTGGTTACCAGGAGTAACCGTGCGAAGGTACCCCAAACGTCAGTAGAACTGATGCGTTATTTCACAATATTATTGTGTTATTTTGCAACTGTATTCCGTTATGGAGCAATGTCATTTCGTAAAATTATTGCGTAATTTAGCCATAAGTACTTTTGCAGAGATAAACTTAGCACTACGGGCTTCCGTAAACCTCCTATAGAATCTACAACCAACTTTTTTCAAGCTCGCGTACGAATTTAGGGCTGCTGTTTTCCGTCACCACTTTCGCTTTCATAACCAATTATGAAAACAGCAATAGGGAGTGCACAAATTGGTCACATGAGATACAAAGCCTTCAAGGCACACTAAATTAAGATAAGGAAACATGCGTCACTATCAGTATGCAGTGAGATACTCAGCTGTTTAGTTTCACCATGCAGCAGAGTGCACGACGCGTCCGACGAGGGCCTTAATAAAAGGCGCCGTCCCGTTTGGGCAGGTACCCACTAAGCCGAGAGAGTACACAGAAGTCAAGTGACGAACATCCTTTTAACTACTCGACATTTCACTCACCATGAGGATCTTCGTGTTCTTCGCCTGCCTTTCACTGGCTCTTGGTAAGTCATTTTGTTAAGGCCCGCGACCAGCAGGCTGCCCCAGCTTTACTTTGATGAAGTTTCAGGTGATTACCTGTATTCAGATGTTTTCAAGAGAAAACATCCGAGGGGGAATCCAACCCCTCAAACGTTTCTCTAATATCGCTACCGTGTATTTGCGTTTTCACAAACCTACCCTCAGACACATCTTGTGGTCATTTTGACACAAATTTTCTAAAAATAAGACATGCTGGCCTTGCAAAATGCTCATTTTCCGAGACGGGTCAACCACTGAAAAGCAACTCTTTTCCCATTCCGTGTTCCATGCACGCGGGCCGAAACGTTTGCGCCGTGAATTTCAAATGACTACAACATCAGAACCTTTGTCACATTGAATTGAAATTGTTGCTTTCGAAAACAGAGTCTTTACATGCATGCTAAGTTTCAAAACAATCAGGTGAGTGACAGCTGAAAGGGAAGAATCTTTCCCCTGCTGTGGGGGGTCCAAACTAACCCAGCTCTTTAAAGAATCCAGGAAATGAACTTTTCTTAGAATCACTTTTTGTGCATCTCTGTACTCTCCTACCACGTATAAAGACTGTTTGACATCTTTTTTGAGTTAAGTAAACTGGACAGTGCACTTTTTCAAACAATAAAAATTGATCAAGCATTTCTGGACAAGTGAGGGCGTTTTGGCCTTGATGTAAATCCAGGGAGACATGGTTCATGTTGCATGTTTTCATGTTCAAATTGTGAACCCAAAATTTCGGAACATTTCTGTGAAAAGAATTTTTGATGGATTATTGCCATATACTTACACAACAATAAATTGCCAAAGAAAATGAAATCTGCCATAGCAGTGGTTAAAAAATTCTACATCTTTTCCGTATACAAATTAGTGCAACATTGAGATTCAATGCCTTGGGTGACATCATTCTGCTCATGAAAGTGCAAATATGCATCAGCATAAAACCAAAAAAGCATCAAAATATGGGATAAAATTGCAAACATTTAAAATAAGTTTAATTGAAACCCAAAGATGCAATTTCAAGGGTTTTTAGTAAAATTTATAAAAATATTTCTATTTCTTGGTTCCTTTAAATGTCGAACCATGAGCATGCGGTTACACACATTTGAACAAATAGCCGAACCGTTTTTTCTTTGTACGATGGCTTTGGATCAGTTTTTGTACCTTTAATTCATATCAAAGAATTCTAATAATTGTGCTGTTTGGTGTATGATTTTTAAACCAGATCAGTTTGTACACATCAATACTCAAGAGTGCAGAAATATGTTGCATGGGTGTAAATTTCGGATCACTCGCGCAAACTTTCAACGTTTACTTTTCTACCACGTGAAAAAAAATGATTGATAGGAGTCAATCAATTCCCGTTGATGGGCTTGATTGTTTGTTTACCCTGTGGTCTACAAAACAGAATGCACACGAAGAAACTAATAAATATGTGCACAGACCTAGATAATAACAATTGATGTTATCATCAGCAAATTATGTGTAATCATATTCATAGGGCTAGTTGGCCCAGCAAAACTGATATTATGAACCTAGATAAAAGCCAAACAATGATTACATTACTCTAGTTTTACCCCCCCCCCAAAAAAAAATTATTAAGTCTTATGAAAATATATGCCCAGAGCTCGTGTCATGTATAATGTGGCACGAACATAATACGATATGCACTAAATCCAACAATTATAAACCCAAGACATCTCCCGAATATCATATTTAAAGGTAGCAGACACCATCGATTTTTTTGTCGTAATTTCACAAGATTTGCTGATTGCGGTGTACAATATTCACTGCAACATTTCACTGCTTTGCAAAATATCGAGAAAAACAGCGCTGCATTTTTCAACGCTTAAATCGAAGGTCTTGTAGTTGATCTTTCGTAAAATTTATGGATTATGGGGCATTCGTACTACAAGAAAACAACGTCCACGGGGTCAGGTTGGGAAACTAGCATGACAGATTCTCATTCCCGTAAAACTGTTCAGTTTTCAACGGCTAGGAGAAATTAGTAAATTTACCTTGGAGTAATGTGGCTCCTAGAAAATGTAGCATTGCGGATTCATGGAAAAACTTCCTCCAGCAACGCTGTCAACTCGAGTCCGTGACATCGAATCGAGAAGGCCTAATGTACGTGCGCGCGCAATCGTGCTTAAGCCTATAACAGCACTTTCATATCAGTTTACAAGTCGATGGAAGTCTCAGTTGATTCATCAATAATAATTATAATTAACAGAGAATCATATCTTAAAACAAGGGAAGATTAACATGTGGAAATCGTACTTTTTGTTGACGAAAATAATTATGCTAGGAAACAGCCGCCATATTGGATCATACCATTATGCTTTAGGGGTGATTTTTTGCTTTACGCCTAACACGCCTAATTTCAATTCACAATGCTTTGGGTGAATGTATTTCAGTATATTTTTAGCTGCTTTTAGGTTTCTCCGTTCATTAATGGAGACTCCCTCACCATCTGCAAACACTATAAGAAAACTGGCGCCTGTTTTAAAGGACGTGGTGTACGAAGTGATATTAGCTCTATGGCGATGCTCACCCGACCATCATAAAAAGGAAACGACATTTTTGTTTTCTTGAAAACTACGCCATTATGGGTGGATGTATTTTACAGGCTGATTGAGACTGTAATGTACTTTCTTTCAAGTAAGATATTTCAGGTTTATACGGCGTGGTCCGATTTTCAGGATTTTACCAATAGCAATGGTGTACTCCACCTTAAAATCAACCAAAGTGTATTCACTTTATATCGTCCACGCACAAGGGATATATTTCATGATTAACCTTGTAACTGGATAATTAAGGTACAGGGCGTCTAGAGATGAAGAAAGAACTTCGGGGATTGGAGGAACAATGTGATTCAAAATGGAATGATTCGGCAATTATAAATGAATCAGGAGAGGGCACTGTTGCGCACTCCCGTGGGAGAGACGCTTTCGGACAATGATAATGTGATGCGCCTCGCAGTCTGATCGTGCAGTACAACAATTCTCTCACATACCAGTAGGTGTTCCTGTAGTTGTCTGTTCAAGAGTATAAAATTCGTGTTAACACGAGTCCAAGTTATTCAAATGTACGATGTAGTCAATAAGATTTCTATTTCTCTCCATGTAGCGTTTTCACCAGGCCGCCTAGACGAGAAGTCGATCTTTGGCGGCATCGAGGCGCCTTTAAAAAGTCGCCCCTACCAAGTTGCTATCTTCCGTACACCCACTGGGGGATTTAACAGTCAGTATTGCGGCGGAACTCTTCTCAGCACACGTTGGGTGTTAACTGCTGCTCACTGTGTTGGGACTGGGTTAGTATGTACCCCCTGCATAGCTGTTCTTAGTCATCACCAAGTTGAGCGCACTTATTTTGTTCTCACCAGGGACTCATTTGACCCACTTCCTGTTCTTGGCAGTTTCCTTCTTATTTCGGCTCAGCTTCACCATGCTTCACCATGCTTGTGCTTAATACGGACGTTTCATAATAGTGCGCCACCAAGAGTTTGCAACGCGTCCGCCAATCACAATGTGCGAAAAAAAGGATCGTACTTCACATTGGTTCGACCATTGCTGGAATATTCGTCATCTGCCTGGGATCCCCACTTGGTGTCTGACATTCATTGTCTCGAACAGATCCAAAGACAAGCTGCTAGATTCATTTCCAACAACTGTAGTAGAGCACCTGGCACCGTGACTTACATACTCTAGGAACTTGGCTAGTCATCCCTTGAGACAGGACGGAAAACAAACCGGTTATCCATGATGTTCAAGATAATCAATAAGTTGGTCGATGTTCAGTCTGGTGGTATCCTCACTCCAAATGTTAGTATCTCCAGGGGTCATACAAAACACAATTGCAAATCTGTTCTCATGCCAAGGTTTCTGACGATATCTTCCTTCCCAGAACAGTTAGGGATTGGAGCAACATGCCTCAATCTGTGGTAAATGCAACATCAGTGTCAGTATTCAAGGAGGCAGTCGGGCAATATTTTCATTGAAAGGTTGTTTTAATTTGGCATCAATCTCATCAAGGGAAGGGTAAACTTTATATAGTTGGTGTGATGTTTCCCTTGGATGCTTTGCCGACTATACCATACAGATATACATGTAGATCTGTCGACTTAATGCGCGTTTGGAAAGGGTGGACAAATTCCGCGCGTTGCGATTGATGCACGCGTTGCAAACTCTTACAGCGCACTATTGTGAATCGCCTGTATTGTTCAAGCTATATGATAGACTCCGTGCGTTAGCAAATTTCGCTTGTTATCGAGGAATTCTTCCAGTTTTCCGGAAATAGTCAAAATATTCCGAAGTCGTCACGTCGACATTCTGCATGTATTCATGTTATCTGGGCTGAATTCTTTTTTATTTAAACAAGAACATGGATTTCTCTGTTGTAGAAAATATTTAATCTTAATTTTGCCAAACTTCCCATTGTCAGGGGCTGTGGAAGCCATCTCTCTACTTTTTACATCTGTTCAAAAATAAAAATTTCACAAGTTTTTTCATGTATTCCTGTAAAACCCTGACAAGGAGGTAGTGTGTGATCCTGTTCAGAGAAAAGTGTTCTTGAGTCGTGTTCCCGCCGTTCGAGCGCAAGAACAAGAAACCTGTGTACACTGCGCGCATGCGTGGATTCCTGCGTGTATCTTATTGGCTTTGAAGTCTATGGGCTGTACGATACATGACAGTAAAGTTATATTGATATTGGACATTGGACATTCCCAAAAGTTTGTACGGCGAATGTCTGATTTTCCTCGACACCGTGGACTTTCCCATAGTATTGTACAGGGAATGTCTGATTTCCATTGTCGAGAAAAATCAGACATTCGCTGTACAAACCTATGGGAATGACTAATGTCAAACTCACCTAACTGTCACGTACGATACTTGTGAAAAGCAACGGCTCTTAACAACATCCATCACCAATCTCACTGTGACTCTGTAATGTAACCACAAGCAGACACTTATCGTGCCTTTATTCATTTGCACTGTAAGTCTTTTCACAGTTTCTTTCTGTAAGTGAAAACAGTTTTCTTGTATATCAACGTAGGGGAGCACCGTACGTTGGGCTTGGATTCCACAACTTAGCAAACGGGCAACAGATCATCAGAGGCAAGGGCTACGGCCACCCTTCATGGCATTCCAACGACATATCTCTGATTCATCTGGACGCACCAGCAACCCTGTCGGATGCCGTACAGCCCATCAAGCTTGCCAGAAATGGTTCAGACATTTCAGGAGGCGAGAAGCTGTTAGTGAGTGGCTGGGGTAAAGCGTCATGTAAGCCGTGCTCTTGTCTTTGCTAGATATGGAGAACCAATTTCAGTCATATTCCTGAACGTATTAAAGGTCTATACATTAAAACCCTTCATGGGTGTTACAGGTGATTTTAGCGGGTCGGGATGTGAAATCCTGGAATAGAGTCTAGTTCTCTCAATAGCTTTAACGTTTTCGGATGAATTACCACGTTGGGGAACGTAATTGCAATTAGGTCCCCCATATACGGCAAGTACGGTCTATGGCATTGTCGTTACCATCGTTGTCCGTTAGTTTTACAATGTATAGTCGACAGTCAACCGAGCAGAACATGTAGCGAATTTTTTCTTCAGTTTTGTGGGTCTCCAGCTGGACCAAGAGAGGGGGCTTTTTCCTTAGCAATGTAGGTTCCTTTTATACCACACACATTTAAACATTTATATGTCTGTGTTTTGTACTAACTGCGCATCGCTGGTTCACAAATGATTTGGAAAGATGAGTGTTGCAGTCGCATCATACCAACAAAAAGAATACTCCGACCAACATTCATGGCTCTTTTCAAGCGATGAGGGGGCAATTCTGCTCGAGGCGGATGGTATACTTTTGGTTTGAAAAGTCACCAAAGGATATCTGTCTGATTATGGAAAAGTCAAGACACAAAGGATTTGTACTCTGAAAAGCATATGGAGGGGGGTATGTTCTGACAAGGTGTAATAATTCACTTCAATTCATGTTCAATCTTCCAGCCGGATACTTCCCGACCACACTGAGACAGGCGGTGGTGAACGGAGTGAATCGCGCTACATGCAACAGCAAGGGAGCTTACAACGGCAAAATCAAAGACAACATGGTCTGCGCTGCAGCAGCCGGGAAAGACTCCTGCCAGGTAGGAAAACCACGGTCACCCCCAAAAGCAAGGCACGACAGAGAAGACAGATATACCAGTCAGTCTGGTCTGACTCTCCAGTGCAGCACTCCCAAAGACTCAGTTTCAATCTGCATTTCCAAACGCTTTTCACAAGTTGGCTCCTAATCACTCTTCGCCGGGTCTTGGGTAAGACTGACACCCCGCCGGGCCAACATCACCAATTTGAACGTACTTTCGCCAAAATATACAGGCGTGGGTACGTGTCTAATGGAGGGATCTCCCTCATCCAACACTTATTGCCATCCATTCCTTTTTTAAAATTATTTTGTTAACCTACAGGTTGCCTTAACCTGAAAAGCACAACGGAGCAATCTTCTTTGCGTGTTCGGTTGAGGACAACACAAAGAGACATTCAATAAGTGCACGTTTTCTGTTGGTCTCGTTCTTTTCTAGGGTGATAGCGGTGGTCCACTTGTCAGCAACTTCGACGTTAATTCGCACTCCCCCAGCACAACACTCGTGGGAGTTGTCAGCTGGGGCTGGGGTTGCGCCAATCCCCTCTACCCCGGAGTGTACACCCGAGTTGCCTACTACTGCTCCTGGATCGCCAGTACGACGTCAAATGAAGTGACATGCTAGGTGTTTCCAAGTCAGCATTCTTTGGCATATGCATGATTCTCGATTATGAGAGTGATTCTATTATTTTTCCCCCTCTTAAAATCAAAACATAGGGAGTAATGTTAAGGAAACAAACTTTTTAGTAATTAGTGAGCCGTTTCAAAGATTTATGATAGATGAGAGCCTTCAATCACTCATTACTGTAGCGTAGTACGTGCTCCTATTTCAAGACGGGACTGATAAGGAGTAAACATGGGCCGTTTTCCAATACCCAACGTCGGCTCCGTCTCAAGCTCCAACTGCTTTTTACTAGCTGACTTTGAAGATGTAAGCGCAGTAATCAGTCTATTAGTACCACAGAACATCAAATAAAATGCAAGAAAGCCAAAAAATATAGTAATACAATGCAATTTAAAGGCTTTAGGACCACAATCGGGGATTGGTTTTGGGAATGAAGCCTGAGACAGAGATGAAGTTGAGTATTGGAAAACGGCCATGTTCAATGCTGAGTAATCTGCTCCATCGCATACCCTGATTCTCGATTGATCAGACTCATCCATGGCAGTAATTAAGGCAAAACATCGGGCACCAAAAAGTACAGCTTCCTCCGAATCAAACTGTGCATTTTGATGTTAAAAAAATCGAGGAAGTTCGTACCTACAAATAAATCTGATATCAGACACGTCCAAAGTTAAATTGTGTCCAGGATATAGTCTCCATGGAGCTCTAGACACAATATTGGTCGAGTTCGGGCGGCCTGTTCTTGACACGAGTTTCTTGTTCTCGCACTCGACCGGCGGGAACACGACTCAAGAACACTGTTCTCAGAACAGGATCACAGACCACCTCCTCGTCAGGGTTTTACAGGAACAAACGGAGAAACTCGTGAGATTTTGATTTTTGAACAGCTGCAAAAAGTAGAGAGATGGCTTCCAAAGCCATACACAATGGGAAGTTTTGCAAAATTAACATTAATTATTTTCCGTAACACAGAAATGAATGTTCCTGTTTACATAGCAAAGAATTCAGCCCATCTAAACATTAACTCTCGAATAACGTAGCCTACATGGACGCCTCCATGTTGCATGTCACTAACTACCGGCGATCGAGCGGCCGACCGACGAACAACAAATCGAGCTGTTCGTGAACATACCAGAACAAGCCGCCCGAACTCAGCCAATGATTCGGATAAGGTCTTTTCCTTTACTGTAGTAAAGCTGAACAGCGACCTCTGTGCAGGTCAACATATAACAAAGAAAGATTTCAAGTCGGAGTGATACACCTAACATGACAACAATAAAATGAAAATAATAAAATGGCAAAACAAAAAACAAAAAAATGGTTGTGAAACGTTTTATTTGCTGTGTCTACAGACTGCAATTGTAGTTAGCCTCAATTTTAAGAATGTCTGTAAATGGATTTTGTGTCCTAGGACGCCCTCACTGCTGACTGAGAGAAAGGCTGGGCTTCGCTCGTCGCCCAGCGCTCGAAGACATATGAAGCAAACTATGGGACAAAGTGGACCCCCCCCCGCCTTGTATTGGTTATTGTTAAACTGGTATCTCAGAAATTCTTTTCTGACATCTAGGGGGGATGTGTTAAGTGACAATAGGCTGGAGTGTGTGCAGGGATTGGACTTGTGCCCCTCTACCCATTTCGTGCCTGCTATACTCGAAAAGGGCGCTGGGACTGGGGCTGATGGCTTGGCACTGTGATTGGCTTCATTGCCCACGACCTGTGACCGCAAGGTTATAAATTCCTGTAAGCAAAGGGCAGTGCTTTGGCACGAGTAAAGGGTCAGCTATATGATAAGACATGACCTTGGTGCAATCACAGTATGGTAATGTATCTCCTCATCACTGATCACGTGTCTTTTGGAGATATATTTCAAATCATTGGTCATCTTGATCAATTTTGTACCTACGAATAAATTAAAATGAGGATATTTTCAGCGATGAGGAAGATGAAGACAAAATATCGAATCAATAAAAGCCTTTATGTCATGCATTGAGTGAGTTCGCGCCCCCGGCAGAAATTGACCCACAATGCTTTGCGTGTTTTTAGCTGTGACCCCGTGTGACGTATCAGCCATCAGCCCGTCCGAGTGAGAGGCTGGGCCTACAGTCTGAAACATTCACGTCCCCATAAATGTCTAGAGTGTCATCACATTTCCTAACTAGATTAGAGAATATTGTTTTAATGCTTAAATATACGAGGAAAACACAATCAAAGACAAGTAATACACCGGGATATTGTAGGGGGTTGTTGGGCATGATCTCTGGGCACAGCGAGACAACTTGGCTTGTTCATTTTTGAGATAGGACTTTTGTTTATCAGTTAGTGAAAAACAACTAATACAAGCCCCTGTTAAAAACAGAGAAGTACAGGTGTTGTATATCAATTATCATGAAATATAATGATATTAAAAGTACATGTAATAAGAATCGGAACCGTTTCAGCTTTCCCAACAGGCACTACTTGGTGTAAACGACCCTTCAAAACTCAGCTAGAGTGTAGGCTAATGATTTGGGAGATTCCAAATGGCCTGCCACGCAAAGAAATGCCAATGTTGCGGTGATAATTGTACACCATGTACTTAAAATACATGTAGAGGAGCGATCCGTCTTCTTGCCCCAAGGCTGGTTTTACTGTTTTGGCCGGTGCACCGTGCAAGGAAACATGCGCTGGTGAGCACTGCCAAATAGCACTACCAGTAGAGGGCACTACATTCACGAGACAACCAGCGATTAGAAAAAAAACCTGCATCGGGCCGTTTTCCAATACTCAACTTCGTCTCTGTCCCAGCGGCGTCTCCGAAACCAATCCCTGATTGTGGGCCTGAAGCGTTGGAATTAAATTAAAGTACTGTAATATTTGGCTCTTTTTTTATCTTACTTGATGTTTTGTATTACTATCAGATTTACCTTTGCGCTTACTACTTCGAAGTCGGGTGGTAAAAAAAAAACAGTTGGAGCCTGCAGAGACGGAGCCGAAGTCGAGTATCGGAAAACGGCCCGTAGAATTTGGCAGGCTTAACCGGAAAATTCTGAGTATGCTTCAAGCGCCCATGTTCATGAATAATAATGCCCGTACGGACTGCATGCCCAAAACTGGCCGCCATACAGACTAAGGTTTTCGACAGTGCACATGAGCAATTATTCATGGTAATTTGAGCGCATGAGGCATGCTTGAATTTTTCGGGTAAAGGGCCAATCAAAATGTTCAATGTTTTTTTTAAATGTCGACTTTTTTCGAAATTGTGAGTGGGTGGGTCAAAGAAATCAATTGAAAATCGAAATTCACTTTTACAGAGCCCGAAATGAATACGTCACGCGCACAATTAGTGTGTAAAGGCATTAACGCGAGAACAAGCACGCGCACGTACTCCATTTGTTTGCACTGCACTTTCTGGTCCACAGTGACGTCACA
Source organism: Acanthaster planci (assembly GCF_001949145.1). The sequence continues at coordinate 1,683,304 of NW_019091404.1, read as the reverse complement.
CTTCGGTACTCTATGGACGTTTCCTGTGAAATATGCAAATTGGACGGGTGCCTGCACACTACTACCACTAGTTGGCAAGTGCTGCCGTCAACACTGTCGGTAGCGTAGGCGAGCTCACAGTAACCATAACCTTTGCCCGATACTTGAGCATGCTTTTCTCGAAACTAAGTGAGGTTTTCAGTGTCCTGAACTTGGAAAGTAACAATTCGTTGTCTTTAAGTTGGGCACTCATGTTAAACTATACTAGTACAGAAACGGCAGTAGTGACGCGCGCATGGAGATTTGTATTGTTACGTCATAGATATAAGCAACTTTGCCAAACAGTGGTAGTAATGCGCATGCACCTGCCTTATTTGCATATTTCATGGGAAAGGTCCCATGGGAACGAGGTTGCTGGCAGGTCATCTCTTGTGAATGTAACACCCTCTATTGGTAGTGCTATTTGGCTGTGCTCACCATGTACCACGTACCAGTGCATGTCACCTGCACGGCGCACCGGCCTTGGGGGCAAGATTAAACGACCCAGCGCTTACATGTATAGTGTGCACTGCTGCTTGCTCATCGAACCTGCTGCATACACGATGAAGGCCAAGTCATCAATGTGGAAACACGCCGACAGCGCAGCGTGCGTACGCACATGCAGCGCGTAGACGTCACTTGAATGGCAACTCTCAACAGGCATTGATGAGCGCGAAAAACACTCGTAGTCGTTACAAAAAAATAAGACCAGACCAGTCACGGCAATACTAATGAAACAAGTTATAAATTCAAAAACTTTACAAATATACTTTTCAATGTAATTTTGTGAATGTTGCAAAATGGAAATAAAAAAACAAACCAAACTAGAAGTGGTGTTTGTGAACAAGCACATAGCTGTTCCAAAAATGTTTTTATTGTCTTTTGATGACTGTCAACGAGTACCATAAGTTTGTAATAAATTGGATTACAAATAATTGCAAAAGTGGCACGTACAACGAAAACCAAATATAACTGCAATTGAACGAATAGTGAATCAGATATGACAATTTGTGTGTTAAAATACAATACAACTTCCTGTCAAACCGGAAGTAAAGGTCAAATGAGGTCAAGATATTAATTTTCATCTATAACACGTCCCTGACTACGTGCATAACAAATTTGAGATAAATCGGTCAAATGTTTACTAGTTATTAGACTGTAAAGAATGAACATTTGAATTGAGGTCACGTGACCCCTGATGACGTCGGGATTACAAAAAGGTTCGGGGCATATCTTCTGATGAGGGTTAATTACAATACCAAGTTTGAAACT